>CM040914.1:18855145-18982645 GCA_023029165.1 Gobiocypris rarus
CTCCAGTGATCCACCCTTCCTGCTTCATCCTCCGCATCTGTCACATCATCCGCCCCACCTCCCCACTCCTGGACAGTTCTTACCCTTCCAGACACAACAGTCTCGATCTGTGAGTATACGATCAAATTGCCCACACAATATTTATATTTGTATATGTTTATGCTGCCGTTCAAAAGTGTGGGGTTTGTACTTAGTACCTTTTTTAAATATTTTTGAAAAGATTCTCATGCTCACAAAGGCTACATTTTATTTTCCCACAATTTTAGTAATATTGTGAGATAGTTGATCTTTGATCAATATAGAATTTTCAAAACAACAGATTTAAAATAGAATATTACACCAAACTAAAATACATTTTAAAAGTATTTAAAATATTAGTAGGAAGTAATGTTTACAGTACACATGATGATAAATCCTGTGTTTGTTTGTTTGTTTGTGAATAGCCGCTGCAAAGGATAGAGAATGAGGTGGAGTTGTTGGGGGATCACCTATCGGTAGGTGGAGGGTTTAACTATCCTCACTCTGGCCATCCTAGTCCTCTGCCCCCTTCCACCCCACTGCAGTTCCTCTCCCATGAACCGCTGCACCAGGAGCTCTTTGGAGTGGTGAGTGATTTTCAAGCTTTATCACCTCTGATCAATAGCTGCTTTTCCACTCTTGGTCCAGGGCTAACAACGTGCTGGGCAGGGCCAATGGCCTCGGGCCTCGAGCATCGAGGCCAAAATCAAGCTGCGTTTCCACTGTCGAGCCAGTAGCCCCACAGCCTCCGCACAACAATGTCACTTATACAGTATTTATCATTATTGCAAATAAAAAGCGATAATAGTTTCCATTTATTTGTGACCAAAGGAATGCATAAAACAACTCCATTAATGCTTAAGTCCAAAGGCTAAAACATTCAGAAAAATATATTTATTTATTTATCTTATTTCTTTTCTTTTATCTTTTAGAAAGAATGAGCGTTTCTATTCATTTTTATGAGTAATATGAGTTAACCAGAGCATGTACTTGCGGATGCAGAACTACGGTATCAACAAAGGCATAGGGAAGAGACAGTTGAAACGTGAAATCAAATAAATGCAAATAAATTCAAGCAGTCTATGGTATTTTCAATGATCATATGTGTATTTATTATGACAATGGTTAGCATAAGTAGCCTTAAAGGTGCAGTGTGTACTATTTATGAGGATCTATTGACAGAAATGCAATATAACATACATAACTATGTTTTCAGTGGTGTATAAAGACCTTACGTAATGAACCGTTATGTTTTTATGACCTTAGAATGAGCCAATTCTGTCAATGGACACTGCGGGTCCCCTTACAGTGAAGTCGCCATTTTGCGCCACCATGTTTCTACAGTAGCCCTGAACAGACAAACTGCTCTACAGAGCGCTGGTCACTCTGTTGTCAGAGACGACGACATCTTTTTCCTGTGTCGCCCACCGTAGCTTCTCTATGTGCTTTAAAAGGAGGGGTGAGCTGTTGCAATTTGCAACCTCACCATTAGATGCAGCTAAAATTTACACAGAAATATATTTGTTTGATGCTTAAAGTCCCTGTAAAGGCAATTCTGAGATTTGTTTCTAAACACATTAGAAATGTATTGTTGAAACACATTACAAAGACTGTGAACTATGTAGTACTGAATTCACAAGTTAGACCGTTAAGAAGTTTTTCACCATTGCTGTGTTCCGGATTTTGTCGGCGGGGTTAAAACGGTGGCTCGACGACGCACTGGAGCCGTTTGGCATGTGGCCCCTCCCCCATAACCAGAGCACAGTCGAAATTTCGCATCAGTTCACCAGCTAGATTGCTGTCAGTACCGTTAGTTACTACAGCCTACAACTTACAAAACAGCCTACAAAACAAAAAAAAGACTATCTCAAGAAGAGGTGGATTAATTTCTGGAACAGCTACCTTGATCCTGCCTCTGCAGTGTCTTTACACCGGATAGTTTTACAAACTTTCATTGGCAACAACTGGGATTCAGTGATAATCCACTGCAGAATGGGGCCGAACCGACTATCCCCCGCCCCGACCTTCATCCTCCCGTCCCGCCGACATCTGGTGCCGTCGTGACTCGTGAGCTGTACTTGAGTGTTGTTGTTGTCTTGTGTGTTTACGGCCGCTTTCCCGCGAGTGGGTGTTGTTTCTGCGCAGATCAACGGACACTCCCCCAGCGCTTGAGAGCAGAGAATGCTGCTTATTTTTTCAAGATTTCAATAAGATATTTTATATACTTAGTGGATTTTTTTATGATTCAAATTTGGCTAGTTGGTTAATAACACATTTATATGTGGTGTGAGAAACTCAGAACACATGTTTAATTTTGACTTTACAGGGCCTTTAAAGGTACACTGTTTTTTTTCTCCCTGACACACTTGCTGGTGTCTGAAAGTGAGTTTTAAGCTGAAAATTGTTTTAAATGTTGAGGTTAGCTGGTAGCCTGGTATGAAAGCATGGGAAATGAGCAGCAGTGTAGACCCTGTCCTGAGTCATATAAACTCTGCCTTTGTTCATGACCACTTTTCAAGACCCAGTTGGCCCGCGTTGGCTCAAAGTGTTTGCCGGGCCAAAAAAATCCTGGCTGTTGGCCCAGTGGAAGCCCTGATGAGGCCCAATCAAGCCCCATAAATGACAGTGGAAACGTAACTGGGCCTGGCACACATGCTCGCTTTTGGCCCGACAGTGGAAATGTGGCTAATACAATATAAACAAGCTAATAATGGTTTTGTTCTCTCCAGCCGTATCCCCACTTCATGCCTCGGCGAATCACAGGCAGACGCTACCGCTCTCAGCAGGCCGTACCTCCGCCTCAGTACCACCCGAGTCTGCTGCCCTACTTCCTGTGAGTTACACATGCAAACATACATCAGAGTGTTGTGTTGAAGAGCCATTGAGCTGTAGAATAATATCACTGTTTTTTCTTTTGTTTTTTTGGTGGTACAGATCTGTTCTTCCAGTGCAGCCAACAGCAGTGGGTCCCGCCATTAGCTTGGAGCTGGATGTAGATGATGGAGAGGTTGAGAATTATGAGGTGAGAGTCTGTATCTCAGGAAACGCTTATAAATAATCCTTTCAAAGACCAATCACATTTTAGGAGTACTTCATTATTCTTACATTTGTATTTGTTCTTATGCTTAACTAGGCTCTGTTAAACCTTGCCGAGCGTCTTGGGGAAGCGAAGCCTAGAGGTTTGACGAAAGCCGATATCGAACAGCTGCCTTCCTACAGATTCAACCCCAGCAACCATCAGTCTGAGCAGACTTTGTGAGTACAGTACACAAACTTTAAACTTTAATGACGGTTATTGGACTACTTTGACCTACATGGAATATTTGTAAAAACCTATTACAACACCTAAATTAGTCATAGTTTTTACAAATAAATTTGAATGAAATCGTTATATTTGAAAAAGTTTGTTAATGACATTGTCCTCCTCTTTCCCTACAGGTGTGTAGTGTGCATGTGTGATTTCGAGTCTCGTCAGCTGTTGAGAGTACTGCCCTGTAATCACGAATTTCATGCCAAGTGTGTCGATAAATGGCTCAAGGTAAACAAGCATGCTAAATAATTATTGTTGTTATATCCTTAAATGATGTAAATTTTTAAACTCATAGGACCACATTGTCCAGCACAATATTAAGAAGCTCCCCGATATAGGTTATTTCCAGTATTTCTTCTGTAGTTATGACAAAGCTGCTCATTCTATTAATGGAAAATGGGAGTATATATTAAATTATTGAACCATGATGCATTTTTTTTCTTTAGAAATTTCAAGAACTTTCAACTTAATTTAACAATTTAAATACTTTTTAGTCATCTCTAAAGACTTGTTTCCACCGAAATTACCTGGAGAAATCTGTCCCAGGAACTTTTTTCCACGTTTCCATCGCAGTCTAAAGTACCGTCAAGATTAATCTGGGGACATAGGACTGTGCGGGACTTTCCAGAGCGTAACACACAAATAAACGTAACCTCGTCATCGGTCTATCTGTCATATTTTTTAAACTCCATTGTTGATTCGAATAGCAAACAACTCTTACTGCACGCACCGCAACAGACTTTTAGGTTGAAATTAAGTACTACCTCGCAAGCAGGGTCTAAATTGAAGGGAAAAATTTTACCCGGAACTTCATTTAGACCCCGATTCCTGCGGTCGAAACACACCGAGTACAACCCCAAAGGCGCTTGCTCCTGGGGAAAGTTCCTGCGGTGGAAACGCGACTTTACATCCCTTTAGCCTCCTTGGAGGTTTGCTGTGGCCCCTGGTTGAGAACACTGTCATAAGGTGCGGTCACTTTTATTTCAGGAATTTTGCGTGAGGGCAAAAGATTTCCTGATGCCGATTTCACAAATGATTTCAAGGTTTTTTGTTTTTTTTGCCGCGCTGTCCAACAGAAAGCTGCTTGGTTTGAAAGCAACTTCTGTGTGAGCTGTGCTTCATATATCGTGACACTATTGTCAATGAACCTTTTATTTTTCCCATAGGAATTTGCTAGTGTAACCGCACCCTCAGGCAGAGATAGGCATGCAGCTTTTCCTAGTTAACTTATGATCCATATGTTTCTTATGCCAATTTGACAATCTCTCCTCCTCTGTCTTGTAGGCAAACAGAACCTGTCCTATTTGCCGAGCAGATGCCTCTGAAGTCCAGCGGGATTCCGAGTGACGCTGCACACCGAACACACACATACATATACACCACTAAACACTTCAGTTATTCTCCTACCCTGTTACATTCAATTAACTTCAACTTGCAAAATTACTCCTCACACAGAGATGACTGCTGCAAATGATTTGTGAGAACTTTGAATCAAAATCATTGTTTGATATTCATCTATGAATGTCCAACTAACTGAGACACACATACACATACACACACACACACACACACACACACACACACACACGTCCCTTTGGTTATTTGATCACTAATTCTTTGAGTGGAAGTCCAAAGATTATGGTTCATTATATCATTCTGGTTATGTTCTGGTTCTGATATTGTTTTTTTTCTTTTTAATATATATAAATATATATAGTTTAGTTCTCCCCTTTTGGGGTGGGTGTTGGTATGTTGCAGTCTTGTGTGAATGAGTGTGTGTGTATGTGCACTAACATTCCCGGCTATGTGAGCACACCGTGGTGTGGTGGTCTTTACGAAGGCTAATGTTGTGAGCATGGGCTTTTATATTTTACCAACAAATATAGCTATATATAAATATGTATGTATCAATATAGAGGGACAAATTACAAAATTCATAATTTTTTTTAATAGGAAAAAAAATTGTCTTTTCAAAAAAAAAAAATGGAACAAAAGATTGCATAAGATTCAAATTATATCTATACATAAAGTGGGGCTTTTTGGTGGGTCTTGCTCAATTATGATTTAGCAATCTTTATAGAATTGGAAAACTGTGAGGTGTGTGTGCTTTTGTGTGAAAGAGTGTGTGTGTGTGTGTGTGTGTGTGTGTGTGTGTTAAAGAATCAGTTGTTTGTTATTTATCCCATATGTGTGGTACAGAACACTGGCTTGTCACTCTCACTTTTATTCTCGTCTGGGATTGGCTGAAGATGCGCACTGACATGACGTGATTGGTTTGGAGGGGCAGTGGAATGTTCGCAAGGTTCTTATTAGATGTGTCCTGCTGCAAACGTTTTTTTCTTTTTGCCGTTCGTCACATTTTTCAATATTATTGACATCTGAAAACCTAAAATAACCGTTTAAACCATTAAATATGTATTCCTAATCCATAGCCAGTCCTGCAGATTGATTGTGTATACAAATCACCACTTTTCTCATTTAGCACTTAAGGCACCATAGTGTGATTTTTATTATCGTTTGGTGGCTGCGTAGACACCGATTGAATCCTGGTGTTTTCCTTAAGTCTAGCATCTCTTAAAATAACGATTCTCCATCTTTTTAAGCCCAAAATGAAGTTAATTTTTTGCCTAGGAAATGAGTTGTATGCCAGTTAACCCTGTAGCTGTTACCCACAGTACACTCGAGTTTACCAAAATTAGTTCTAATTTTGAATTTGGGTCATGATTTGCTTTCATATGCCTTAATTCAGTAATCGTGGACTCATGGGTACGTGTGTGCCTTTTCGAAGAGGTTAAACTGTAGCATTTGAACTATTTAAAAAAAGGAAATGCACAGATTCTGCAGGACAAAAGGGAGGGCAGCACACACAGACTCATTGCGAACTGCGGCGTTTTAAGCACCTTCCCTTCACCCCCAAAAGGCTCCTGGTCTAAGCAAACGGTTTACGTCTTTTCATTTGTCGTTTTGCTCTCTCACTGCCCTCTCTATACAGTTAGCTGTTCTTTTTTAAAATAGCCTTCCAGTGCACCCTTTCATACAGCCTCCATAAGGCTGTTATAGCCATTCATAGCCATGTGCGTTACTTTATAATGAATGCCTGAGATGCGTCATGACCTAGAGGGGTGTTTTGTATGTGTATGATCGTTTTCTGTCATGCATTGTTATTATGAATGGATATAACTGCCTCTGTCGTGCATTATGTAGGCTCTATGACTGGTGTAGAAAGTGTCATATGAATTCTGTGATGTAGTCTCAGAGCCTGCAGTGTCTTAATGAGAGATGCCTTTAAACCATTCTCCAGTGTTGTCCGCTTTAGTGTCATAAGTCGAATTCATGACGACCAGAAAATTATGAATCCTTTTATTTCTTTTCAAACAAATGTGCATTACCTTGCTTAATCATTGTCATTCTGTGTTATAGGAGTTTTATTTTTTCCCTGCTTGGTACAATAGCAGTTACCTCAGTTTGACTATTTATGTTTTCCCCCCCTTATTCTTTTGCAAAACCATTAAGAGAGCTTATGAATTCTCTTGCGTTTGTTTATTGGTTGTTTTAATTCTTACCATTAAAAATACAATTGTATCATTTAACATGTTGTAGTTTCATATGTATAATATCTGTAACCAAAATCATTTGAAGGCTTGATATAAAAATTTTTAACAAACATTTGTACATTTTTTTTATGGGATATTAATAGTAATGCTTTACTTAGTAGTGCAAATTATTTTTTTTCTTTGACGCTGACCCCGATTCCTAGTCTTCTGGATTTGAAAGGGTGGCTCAGTAATAAATGTATAATGTTCTCTTCCTTGAAATTTTCTGTTCTTTCTTTTGTTTTGTTTTTATATTCTTATCTAATTTCTTTATCTCTGTTTTTCTTCATTCTCATGTTCAAATCTTACAGCTGGGTTAAATGAATATTTCACCCCACAAAATGAAAATTGTAATTTACTTTCACCCGCTCATGTTTTTCACATCCTGTATGAATTTATTCTGCGGAACACTTAAAGGGTTACTTCAGCGATTAGCATTAAGCTTTGTATCAGTAGAAACACGGTAGTATATTTGAATTATCATACTTTCCCCCCTCATATCCCCCTCAGATGAGAGAGTTGGGTTTTTTTTTAAAGAACAATAATGCAAATATACAAGAGAAAGATAACATACCAATAGAGAGAACAAGAACAGGAACAACAGCCAGAGTAAAATAGGAAAAAACTAAAGAATTATGTATTTTATTTCTGGAAAAAATCCTCAGATGACGCAAATATCGTCATAGACTATAGCCAGCATGAGGCGCTATTTCCACATGTTTTCAACATCGCACTCACTGCACTCGGCTCAGGGAGCTGCGGAGATTCATGTAAACGGAGCGGTGGAGAGCAAAGTGAGTGTTTCAACTTTTCAAATTAATTCCTATGAAAGTTAAGCTTCCAAAGACATGAACTGAAAATGCGCCAGACTGAACACGCGCTGTGAATGTGACCGCAGCCGCGAATCCCGCGATTACCTCAGCTCATGTGATGAATGTAATCTGACTCCTGCTGCATTTGTGACACTCAATCGGCTCATTCACACTTTATTGAACAGACATGTTCAGTTTTTAATTGTAGTGTGTCTAACTGAACTGATTTTATGAAAATGAATGCGGTGGGCAAGTAAACCAGTAGCCGTGCCTAGTGGCCTCGAAGGGTAGCGAAGCAAGTGCATTCTGGGAGTTGTCTTTCATCCCCATGAGACAAAAATACATTTTCTATGTTTTCTCAGTCTAAAAGGCACCAAATTCAAAAATACTTTCACATTTCTACTACATAAATGACCCAGTTTAAATACAGATTCATCTTCCCAGCGCTGAAGTACCCCTTTAAAGATTTGAAATTGACAATATTTGCATCATCTGAAGAATTTTTCCAGAAATAAAATACATAATTCTCTCATCTCAGGGTCATATGAGGGGGGAAAGTACGATAATTTGAATATAATCCCGGGTTTCTACTGATACAAATCTTAATGCTAATCGCTGAAGTAACCCTTTAAGAAACATGGCAGTATGTCCAAGCTGCTGTTTTCCATACAAGTTTTTTTCTGTCCTGATTACAGTCCACTTTCACTTTATGAAAGACAGCAGCTCATACATTTTTAATTGTTCCACAGAATGTAAAAATAGAGAGTAAATGATAACAGAAGTTGCATTTTGGGTGAATTATCCCTTTAACTTGCCATATGGGTGTAATGTAGGCCTATACATGCAAAAATAACATCCATAACATTTTAAAATATCACACTCATCAGTAGGGTATATGATTACATTTACTCAGTTGCCATCGGTATCATGTTTGATTGCACAACAAAAGCTTAAACAGTGCTTTATACAGAGATTTTGATCCTGCATGCAGAAGCAATGCAACGATTGCAAAAAGTTTGTTAATTCTCGTTAAAGGCGGCTTTTAGCAGAATTTCATTTATACCAAACCAAAGTATCTGGTTTTGTCTGCAACATTGCTACTCACAACTTCAAGTAAAGTCTCAACAGTTGCTCAAACCTTGAAATGTCAGGGTCTAGAGAGCAATCCAATCCGTTGCATCTTCTCTATATGTATTAGCCATTAGCTAAAGATACAAAACAAAAATGTCCTCCACACAGTATGGAAATGCATTGTATGTTGTCTCTATGATAGCCTATAATTGATCATACTGAATATGCTCTAATTGTAAAAGTTGTATAATCTCATTGATGCTTATTCGAGCTCTATGCTTGGAAGAGTGCATCTTACCCACATGAAAAAATACTATAGTATATTACAGTAAAATTACTCTAGTAAATACTATAGTGTTTTTGAACTGTACTATAGTAAATATATTACAGTAAATTAACAAAGTGTAGTAAATACTATAATATACTACAATTTACTGTAGTATCTTTACTATAGTATTGTTCAAATACACTATAGTATTTACTAGAGTAATTTTACTGTAATTTTACTATGATATATAGTATACTATAATATTTTTTTCATGTGGGTAGACCCTGAACGAAGTTGCAAAACAATTATATTGTCCCAATAAGGTATCCATTTAATAATTTTAATAGCCTAAATATGATTATTTACTCTATTATTGCTTACAGTGTAGGCTAATCAACACTGAGGTGCAAAGCCTAGCATCTAACTATTTACACGTATTGCAAAGAAAATAGGCTATACTGTTATTTTTACATTGAGTAGCCTAAATATGCTATTTTCATTCAGTGTAAAAAGCATATCGCTAAGAAAATGCTGCTATCTTAACTTCAGTTCAGTTCACTTTCAGTTCACTTTATTTGCCATTTGCAGTATAAAACCACATTGGAAAAGATGTGCAAGAAGCTCAAAGTACAACCATAAATAACATACAAACACAGCACCACATAAAACAGACAAGCAGATGCCACATAAAAAACCCAGAAGTAAATACTATACGATAAAATCCTCTCATAATTTTAAAAAGACCCCATTTAAAGTGCTTTGTTTAAAGTGATTACAGCTTGAGGAAAGAAACTGTTTAAATGATGGTCAGTAGAACATTTTAACGACCGATACCTTCTCCCTGAGGGAAGCATCTCAAAAAAGACCCCTGCAGGATGGCCTGAGGCATCCTTAACAATTTTTAAAGCTCGATTCAAGAGTCTAGCATGTGACCTTCAGAAGCGGCAAAGTGCAGCCAATGATCCTGCTGGCTGAGCGAACCACTTTGTTCAAAGCCTTCTTCTCTTTCAAGGTGAGATTACCATACCACAAGGTAATACAATTAGTTAGAACACTCTCAATTACACCATAGTAAAAATTCAAGAGAATTTTTTTATTCTGAGTAAACTCACGAAGCCTGCGTAAAAAGAAGAGGCGCTGTCTCGCTTTCTTTGCAATACTAGTCGTATTTGAGCTCCAGTTCAAATCATGAGAAAGAGTTACACCTAAAAATGTACAGCTCTCAACAATCTGCACATCAGAGTCATAGATAGTAATAGGCAACTGATTCCTGTTGTGACCAAAATCAATAACAAGTTCACATGTTTTCGAGGTGTTCAAGAGCAAATTATTTTTTTACTCCATTTAACAGCCTTCTCCACCTCCTCGCGATACTGAGATTCATCGTTTGAACTAATTAGCCCAATGATAGTTGTATCATCGGCATATTTGATTATCACATTATTATCATAGAATGCTTCGAGGTCATGAGTATACAATGTAAACAACAGGGGACTCAAAATACACCCCTGTTGTGAACCAGTGCTAACATACAACTCATATGAAATACAGCCATTCAGTTTGACCCTTTGTGGTCGACAAGTAAGAAAGTTTAAAATCCATTTACAAATGGCATCGTCGAGTCCAAGGCATTTCAATTTGTGAAAGAGCTTTGTGGGGACCATTGAGTTAAAAGCTGAACTATAGTCTATAAATAGCATTCTTGCATATGATGTATGTACATCAAGATGTACTTAGTGTAAATAGAATATATTGCTATTTAAACTTAGTGCAAATTGCAGCTATCGCTATCTGTACATGTAATTGTGCAAATAGCCGCTGCCATAAACAAAGCAATAAGCCAACAGCTGGTTGGAGGTGCCTAAGTTTACTTTATTTTATTTTTTGATTTAAAAAAAAAATTTTTTTTGGCGTATCCTTGCCTCTGTAGTTGTTGTCCTTGTTCTCTCCTGTGCCTCTCATCTTCATCTTTAATATCACACCCGCGATGATGCTAAGCAAGCAAGGAAGGAAGGAATATTTGTTATTATAAAACATCTGTGACTCTGCTTGTTTATTGAATCAAATTAATTTGAAAAAAAAAAGGGTAGCAATAGGATCACTCATTAATTTTGTCCGGGCTATTTTGGCAATACATGATATTCTAAAATACAGACATTATCCTTCCTGCAGGGGGCGTATGGCGACTAAGAGAAAGAAAAAGAAAAAACAGGCCAATAGGCTATATTCCCAAGCAGCCAAAGAAAGCCAAGTTTATGTCTCTGCAGGTTAGTAATAGGAGTTACCTCATCAGTGGGTGTGGCCATAAACAGAGGGATGGTTTCAACTGTGTTACCTGATTTGCCCACGTCACAGTGTGGGTAGGGTTTAGGGGTGGGGTCGGGTGAAGGAGCTGCTTTTCATTGCTTGATGTATAAACACCCATCAGTTTGAAAACACCCACTAATTTAGAAACACCCACTCTTGTTCCGCAGAGACCTCATACTCAAGAAAGCTGGAGTGTAATGACGTGTAATGACGCCTATTGGTCATGCAATATGAGAACACCATATTTCATCCCTGGTCCTGGAGACACAGCGTTGCACATTTTGTAGCCTCTTGGTTAAGTTCATCGAGAAGCACTATCTAAACAAGGTGTTAAATAAGGGAGACATGCAAATGTGCAGTGCTGTGGGACCCCGAGACATCTATTAATGTCAGTCCTATTCATCTTGATGGCTGTTTCTTTACTCAAAAAAATACAATAAGAAAAAATGCTAGTTTGTTTCAACCCATTGGGTCAAATATGGACAAACTAAACTGTTGTAAACTAACAGTTGAGTTTGTCCATATTTGACCCAAACATGGGTAAAAACAACCCAGGATTTTAATAGTGCTCATTTGGTTCAATAACAGCAACAACAAAAAATCACTAGAAAAGGCTAAATGTACTGTTATAAGACTTAGCAATGTCTTTTGATTAGGGTCTAATTTTCACATAGGCCTACTCTAAAAATAGTTTTATTTATTTTAAAATGATGTTAACAAATACAACTTTTAATTTAATATGGTAAATGAGTAAATGTTAGTAAATGTTGAAATTAACATTAATAAATAAATGCTGTAGAAGTGCAGTTCATTCTTAGTAATGTTAACAAATAAAACCTTATTATAAGGTGTCACCGTTAAGTTTATGTGGATATGAATTGGGTTGGATTAATATAGAATATGCAGAATAAGGCATTAATATGTGCTATATAAGTACTAATAAACAGCCAGTATCCTAGTAATATGCATGCTAATAAGCAACTAGTTAATAGTGAAGATTGGATCCTAAACTAAAGTGTTACCCTTCACTCTTAAAAGAAATGGTTCTATTTAGAACCAGAAATGGTTCTATCACCTGCTTCATATATGGAACCCCAAAATGGTTCTATATAGAACCATATTAAAGGGTTCATTAAAAAGAACCCCAAATGGTTCTTTAAATCCAAGTTAGATGGTTCTTTTAGAACCATTTAAGGGTTCTTTATTATTAAGTTATCACCGGTATTTAATAATATAACAAATCCAGACAATACAAAAAGTTAAAATTCATTAAATTTATTATTTAAAAAAATAGAATAAATATTATCATTTCAAATCTGTATTAGACCAAGCATTTTCACTTTTTAAAAAACATACATAAACATTTAAAATTGCATCTCTGTATCTGTGTTAGACAGCTAAACTTGAAATGTTTAATTACATACAACCATTTAATATTAACTGCAATTGTACTTTTAAAAATTGTAATTGAACATTTTACTCTTTTTCAATTTAATAAACATTCACGCATTTTAAATTTTTAATATATACCAGCTTGCTTATATACCCTATGTACATATATACCATACTTTTAAATGTCTCTGAACTGAGGAAACTAATCACAATCCTAACAAAATAACACATTTATTAAATAGTATTATTTACACAAGTTGACTGTACATTTTTAGTACAGGTATTGGTATTCTTGTGTCATGACGAGATCTTAGTTTAGGCATGTATTTTTGAATGAAAATCATTATGTTCTTAATGGCAAGCGGGTACTGAATATTGAAAAGAAAATAGGCTGCAAAGAGGCATTCCACAGCCTGTGTCATGTCAATGTCTGCCTCTCTATAATGGTTACGTTGTCCATTATAATGCTGACACTTTCAGCCTTGAGGATCAGGAGAGCCGTTATGCACTACAGTTGGTGCAGGACCTTTGGGTTCCTGTAAAACAAAAATTACAAACAATGAGTGCTTTTTCACCAATTAATAGAAACAGACTTAAAATTACCCCATAATTTACTCACCAACAAGGCAACCTAGACATTTATGACTTATTTTTTTCAGTTCAACACAATCTGAGTTATATTTAATTATAATCATTCCAAGCTTTGTAATGCCACTTTGATTACTTTGAATCCCACTGGTTCATTCGTTCTGTGACTGAATCGTGACACAACATAAGATATGACAAATAAGCACGCGACATGCAAGAACCAACAAGACTCAAAACTATTTATGTGGAGCTGATGTGATGTGTGATTGTGCTTAGTTATTCATTTATTTACTTGAGCAAAAAACATCCACAGGGTTTGTCCAGGGACGAATTTTAACCCCTGGAGAGCACTTTTTGGGAGTTTCAAAAGTTGGGGTGCTATTCAATGACATTACAAAGCTTGTTACTAAGAAAGAGATTGAGTAAATTATGGGTAAGTTTTATTGAAAATTGTTTAAAAATTTGGTGTACGGGTGAGTAAACAGTAATATTTTATTATATTTAAATGATCAGTTCCTTTATTAAGTCAAGTCCCTCAAATGTTAATGAAACTACAGAAGACTATACTTACACTATCTACACAGTAGAGGAAGCTGGCGTTTTCTTTGAAAAGTGCTGGCAATAAAATGAGTGCAGCATTCCTAACAAGACCTACAAACAGATACAAGTTAGTGTACATCAGGCACTGAATTCAATTAAAGGAATAGTTTACCCAAAAAATGAAAATTCTGTCATCATTCACATCATTCATTTCAAACATAAATGGCATTCTTTCTACAGCATATCAACAAAAAAAAGGATATTTTGAAGAATCTTGAAACTGAAAAACACTGGTACCCATTCACTTGATTTGTATGGACACAAAACCAATGTAGGTCAATGGGCACTGCCATTGTTCGTTTACCATCCTTCAAAATATCTTATTTTGTGTTCTGACGATGAAAGTCATACAGATTTGAAATGACGAGAGGTAAGTAAATGATGACAGAATTTAAATTTTTGGGTAAACTATTAATTTAATACTAACACTTATAGGTCAACAATTTATAGGTGCAGCCACTGATGAGGTTTCACAAGTCCATGAGAACACAAGTACAGACAAGTACGCATATTGAGAAACGTCCCAAGTCTTGCAGTCTCTGCTAATGAGCTGATGATTTAAATCAGGTGTGTTAGATGAGGGAGACATGCAAAATACGCACTGGTTGGGGGTCCCCAGGACAGGTTTTAGAACCACTGCTCTAGGGGTACCCGGGGTGTGCCGGACATAAAAGTTTTGCAGGAAAAACCCTGGTGAAGTTACCTTCTGTGATTTCCTCTGCTGGTCCAAAGAGATTGACATATAGATTTTTTTTACTTCCTTCTTTTGCACTCCTGATGATGTTTGGGGCCATTTCATTTAGAGAGGGTTCCATGTTCTTTGCCATTTCATGCAGCATCTTAAATACAAAACATTGTTTACTTCAGGTGCATATATCCAAATTACACAACAAATTAGTCATCATGAACTGGAGGTTGAATCATTAATGCTTTGTGCACAATATAATAAATAAATTCAAGTTTGCGTCAATGCTTCCCTCCACTGCATCTGTCAGTCATCCTCTATTCAAACTGCGTGGCGCGTTCGGTTACGACAGTCAACACGACGAAACTCTCTCCAAGATGATTCAAAGTTACTGTTATGCTTGATCTGTAGATAATGTTGTAGATAATTATCAATACTCTGAACCCCAAGTGGATTTACACAAACTGAGACGTAAGTTACGTCAGGTTGTGCCCGCTCCCTAACTAACACCTTTTAACATAGGCATGGGAAAAATACTCACCGCAAAATGAGTAACAGTTAACGTTAACTTGTGTGTGAAACTGCGACAAATATTCCCATATCCCTCCGTCTTCCAACGGGTTCGCTTTTATTTTTTAATCGGCGCCTAACGTTATTGTACAATTAACGTTAGTTACCGTTAATAAACAGCGAGCGCACGCTTCACTGAAATAATAAAATTACGCGTAGTCTCCTTCTAAACACAGCTGTCTTATTGTTATTGACATTAACCTTCACATAATTAACACTGACAAGGGAATAAAGGGAGACTGTAACTTAATTCGTTTAAAAACCGAGCAAAATCATTTTAACAGGGCTTTCTGAACCAACGGCTGACGAAGCCTCTCAGTGCTAACCAGCAATACTTTTAACTGAAGTAAATATTATCCATTTTTCTTCTAGTAACACTATTTAACATTCATTTTAACAGAATATTAACCGATGGTACTACATATTTCAGTAATATGGTTTTAAAATGTAAAACTTACCTGATTGCTGACCGGGCAGAAATGGCGGACTCCTCAGTTTGAAAAATTAACCGTCTCAAAGTTCATCTTCGCCAATCCACCAATAGGAATTCAAGAAAGGATGACGCAACACATATACGTCACTACTTGCATTTTTACGATTATTTGTTTTTTAATGCCCCCTTCGGGTTAGATTAAACCATGGTACAAAATAAAGAAAACACCCGGTTAGTTTATTTATTTTACACAATTATTCGTTAAAAGCCAACTATAATGTAGTAGGAAATATAAATGTCATGCTAATGTACACAATTGCATTAAAAAGCTCAAATCATACATTGATTCATGCATATTAAATTTTGTTGACTCTTGTTTTTGACTACAGCAGTCATTCTCCTCAAAAAGCTTTGTGAATGTGTTGTGTAGGCCTATAATTATTGTGTAATCTTTAGTTTACACTTCAGTCATAAAACATGAATTATAGAACCGTTTTAATAAAAAAGGTTCTTTGCTCTCCAAGGGTTCTACATAGAACCATTTTTTTGTAAAAGGTTCTATTGGCCAAGTATAGAACCCTAGGGTTCTATGTAGAACCTCAAGGAACCCTTTTTTAAGAGTGTTCATTACTGTATTATATACCATTTAGGCTCATTTATATCTAAAAGGCCTTACAATTGTTGTTATTTTAAACTCTTAAAAAAGCAGAAAGAAAGCCACCACAAACTCTTCAGACGTGGCTGTGGGCAGCTGAAAAAGGATATACTTTCAAACATTTTTGTCCTGACTGATTATGTCAACATTAGAAATAAAACTGTACTGGCCGACTGATTTGATCTTTCAACAATAATCCCATTGTATTTTTATTTTTTTTATTTTTTTATCATAAGAATTGATGCCAGAGGTTTTCAAACTCTCTTGACCAACATTAGCTTAAAAAAGCGTTTCTTTCCTGATGTGTGCCCGACAAGCTGATCTGCTTTACAAGCTCATAGTTGGGTTATATGTAGGACCTTGTCGGCCTGTGGGCTCTTCTTTCACAAATGGCCATTTGTATACTGCTTCAGAACTCTTGAACCCTGGTGTCTAGCCTTATTATTTCTTCTGCTTCCCCATCCTGAGTTGACTGAACAGCACCAGACTAAGTTATGCTTAATTCGACCTTGGAACTTCTAGGCCCTAAAATCTTAAATGTTGAGAAATGTTTATTTGGCTGTCAGGCTGCAGCTGATGAGCTGTAATACTGTTTATCAAACATTCTGAACAAACCCATAAAGTATTAAACGTCTGAAATTAATTCTGCCTGAGCAATAATTTACACTCTTATAATTTCAGAATAAGGAATTCAATAAATGTTTGGGGTTTGCAAATGGTATTCTTTCTTATATTATATTTGTAGCCTAATATTTTTTATAAGCTGTGCAGTCACATTTACTATTGTTCAGTTTAATAGGATTCCGCACAATCAGGAATGTCCAAATGATTTACACATGCGGGGTTCAGGTCATGTGGATTTGACGTGTTAACTAACAGAACAGAAATCTGTGTGGTTTGAAAGTGGCTCCAGCATGAGCTGTGCTTCATACATCACTACACTATTGACAATAGACAATGACATTTTTTTTTTTTGCCTGACAAAAGTGCAACTCCAAAAGTCGCACGCTGGTCCAGGGTCAGAAATGATCCAGGGCCTGGGGCAAAAATACCAAAGACATTTATAATGTGGGGGGAGGAAAAATGCCAAATTTAGTGTACTGCATTCTGTAGATTTTTTAAAAACCTGCTATCTAATAAAAACACACAATGTAGGCATATTCTAGCAGCGTTTATTGTCTTATGATACATAAATTATGTCTAGTGATTGAATTTTTTTAGGTAACAAACAAAACTGTTTAGACTGAGTATTTATTTCAGTTAAATGGTTCATGGGTCAAGTGTTAATTTGACAGATAAATCCTCATTAAGGTAAAAAGTACTCTGAAAATCAACTCTAGGGGACAAATAGCAAGGTTTCTATCAGTCTCTAATTTCTATTCATGGGTTTAGAAACTTTAAATTATGAATTTACCTATAACTCATGCAGGCATGTAAGCTCTGTTTTTTTTTTTCAAGGAAATGCAACCCTGTTTACTTAATATTAATAAACTATTAGTATAATAAATTAAGAGAGACAGGGAGACAAGAGAGGGTATATTATAATATAATATAATATAATATAATATAATATAATATAATATAATATAATATAATATAATATAATATAATATAATATAATAGCCTATATAGGGAGAGAGAGCAAGCGGGATAGATATCTGTCCGTAACTGGAGCGATAACGGAACTGCTCCATTGTTCTCGTTAAATTCCTTTCCCCCGCGCTCTCGCGCATGCCAGTCTCCCGTTCTTTTGGAGAAGAGACAGGGAGGCTGATGCGCTCGCCTCGCTGCCCCATACGCATTGGCTGAACGTGGACCTCTCTGGTGTTTTTTTAGTTTATATTTTTAGCATCGGAGGTCGGACTCGTATTGCATCGAGCGTGGTAGAAAGTGCAGTTCATCTGCAGTGCTGCTGAGCGCTGGAGAACCGCAGTGTGTTGCGCCGTGAACGCTCGAGCTCAGCATATTAAACGTGTCCGTCATTACGGCGAATGATCTGAAGTAAACACGCAGGTCTGTTTGTGGAGCGCTGGATATATCATCTAGGCTTTCTGTGACCCTCTTGCTAAGACGCATTTTTGGAAATGGCCAGTCCTGGAAACGATTCGGCTTCAAATGCCCAGCTGGATCAGGGTGAATCTGCAGACGCTACCCCTGAACCAGCGTTTCAAGAAGCTCAGAAATGGATCGAGGTGAGTCTGCTGAACATTATATATGCTCACAGAAGTAACCATTTCTTTTACATCATTTTAATAATTGCTTCGTCACTCATATAAAGAGGTTACATTACGCTCTGAATAGCTTATAAATATTGCACCGTCACCTGTTGTGAGTGCCCGAGCGTGTGTATCGTGTTTGGTTACAATAGCGGGCAATGGAGCTCCAACAGAGCGGAGATCATGTGCGCGGGATTCGGGTGCTGTAATCGGACTAGTGAGGCTTTGATGGCTCACCGAGTTTTTCTCTCACATGACAGCCATCAGCCTGTTTCGATTTGTTGACATATTCTATAGTGTAGGTCGGCTAAACAGTGGACACAAAACAGGATTCATTTTAAAGATGTGCAAAAACAGAAGCATACACTCATAATTCTGCGAGCGGACACGCCCCCTTTCGCTCAGCGATTCCAGTTGTTGTGGAAGCCAAAATACACGCCCCCTTGTCCTTTACCGACCACGCCCCTTTCTTAAGATAGGGCAGTCGTCAAGGCAGCGCACAGGCTCAATCAGTTTGTTTACTGAGCATTTGTGGCAAACATACAGTATTTACGAGGCCTTCGTTTTATTTGACCTGATTCGCTGTCAAGTGTAAAATGTGAATGCAGAACTACTTCATCCCCAGAGATGTTAAAGGTTTAGATGTAGGTCTTGGTATTAATATTATGACCTATTTTAGGGTCATGGATTGGATAGGGAGCATTCTGATCTAGATTTGAGTTTGAGTCGTGTGCATTAGATCAGGGGTGTTTTCAATCTTTTTAGATGCCGTGATCATCCTCGCCTCATTTGTGGGCCCCCCCATCCTAAAATTGAAAAATAATCTATATAATTTCTTGTATAAAGACCCTAGTTGAGAAAAAATATGATAAATTATTTATATTTTATTAAATATAAATGTCTAAAATAAGATTTAGTAATTATTTTTTAGGTTACATTATTACATTATTATAATATTATTTATTTTTTATTAAATAAAAAAACAAATCTTCCCTACAGACAAATTTTTGCAGAAAAATAGAACCATCAGTATTTCCTTTATGATAATAGAATTGGTGTGTTTTTTGTGTGGTGTCTGTGTGATTACATTTCACCAACAGTGGTCTGAATGCCATGCCATAATCCATTCACAATTTCTTGACTTTGCTTTGCTATAGCTATGTGTCGATTGATCTGATTCTGTCTGTCTTTCTATTCATGTGTTTCCTGGTAGGCCTATGTCAGTCACACATTTTAGGACGATCAGTATAAATAGACAGGCTGAAATAACCTCGCACCCTGCTGCTTGCAAATAGTTTTAACTGAATTGGCACAGAGAGAGACATGCTTCTGTCTCCTGCTAAAAATGCTTTTTCCTTAGTGAGTCATTGAAAGAGCTAGAACATTACAGACCAAAGCATATGGCAGACTGAAACATGAACAGCAGACTGCAGTACAAAGATACAGGCATGGAGCTCTCTTGAGGCACATTCATAGATTGAGCCTCTATTTATTGGTCAACTGAGATTGAGCTCTTGATGGTCGATGTCAATATTTAGAAAGCATGGACAATATTGATGTATATGCTATAATATTTATGTCATGTGGCAACATTTTTTAATCAAGCAAAGACAGCTCAAAATTCACAAAAACATTAATAATTAGTAAATAAGAAGATAAATCATGTATTTTAAAAGTTTAAAATAATTTTTAGAAATGTAATTGTATTTATGTGCTTTTTATATGGTTTTGTTGAACTTTTATACCCTCCCCAATTTTTAGTTTAATGACTCTAATGTCATGCGGTGTAACCGGTCTAACAAGTTATAAAAGTTAATTGAATCAATATATTTTTCAAGGTGAAAGTATTATTTATTTAAATTAATTATTAATTAAAATGTTAATTAAAGTTAACTAATTTTTTAACACTGAAAGTATATATTATTAAATGTGCACCATGTAAAAAATTTCAGTAAAATATTCAAAAAACCCTAGGCCAGTGTTATATATTTTGTTCATTTGAGTTCTTACAATATCCCAAATGTTTCCAACTATTTGTAAATCGTGTGAAAAATGCTATTTTAACCAAGGAACTGAGACGTGCGAGGTAATCGCCTGTCAGTTGCGTCATATGCGTTACCCTCGGTTTCCGGTTTTATTTTGCAGAAACGCTTTACTCTTACTGCAATGTGAACATAGCATGTGTGAACATGTGTCATAGCAGCCGCTGAGCGAACGCCCAGAGTAACATCATAACATCATTTTCAACACACTCAAATTAATCTAATATGATGAACAGAGCTGCGTTACCTCATACTCATGACCGGAAAAGCGACTGTGGCATAATAAAAGTCCCGCTGCTCACGAGGTGTGTTGGGTTCATCTTATTAACAATCGCCCCAGCTGCCTTGCTCAGCTCCCACAACACTCGCCCCTGCTCTGCTTCAAACTACAGTAATGTTAATAATCGCATCCATGAACATGATTTCTGCCCGAGTCCTGTCCCGATTCTTTTCCACCGGCTGTGAGGTGAAGACTACATGTCCCAAGATTCTGCTCTCAAGCTTGAGTCATCAAACTACGCCTTTGTTTTGAATAGGTGATCTCTAGCGGATGGAAAAGTTACATAGTGCACCTTTAATATTATTTTTTTCAATTTATAAATGATTAATAACTATTTTTTTCCCTAATCAGTTCTGATCTAAATTCTAATCTGGCCATGCCATAAAACAGTCACAAAAAAAAACTGTCATGACAAACAGTCGAGAGGGTTTTCAGTGTGTTCCTCTCGTATGTTGGTTGCACCACATGCCTTTAATTTGGTGGCTTATTGATAGTTTATTATAAGATTATTTATAATAATTTGCCAGAAATCGACAGATTTGACCTGCCCATGTCTGACACTTCTGTATCTGTATGTTAGTATTGTCAGTTTTCAGGCAGAGTATTGTATGTCCTGCAGTCTTTGTTTTGAGAAGATTATACCTGTTATAGGGCTCATAGGTGTGTGCTGATAGGTGTGGCCCACGTGACACTGTACGGAAATTGTATGAGTAAACCCTCCCAGTGCACCTGTCGGTGGCTAGAGACGGACAGCAGCAACCACATCACGTTACAGAAAGTCCTTCTCTGCCTTGGCCTATCACATTTCAAGAGCCATAGAGTTCCTCTCCCATTGGCTATCAGGTTTCAGAGCACTTCTCTCTTTCTCTGCCTGTTTCTTTCCATCCTACCACTTGACTGCCACTGGCATAGAGTCACCATGGAGACCATATAGTCCGTGTCTAACTTTTGGTTGACTTTGAGTGCATATGAGCATCTTTCTGGCAGATCAAGAGTATGAGGTCAAGTGTGTGCGAGTGAAAGAGCTGCTACATTTGAGTACAGATGGCCCTGTCATATGACCTCATAAAGCCAGCTGTCACAGCTGTGCAGTCACACACAGACATGCGGATTAAATGATACAGCTTGCACAGTGAGAGAGATTTGGGAGGCAGACGCAGGCTGTCTACACAATTCACATTCGTTTAATACACTCTCAGGAACACAGGGACTGAAATCACAGACTAAATATGTGACCCTGGACTGGACACAAAACCAGTCATAAGTTGCACAGGTATATTTGCGGCAATAGCCAACAATACATTGTATACAAAATTATAAATTTTTCTTTTAAACCAAAAATCATTAGGATATTAAGTAAGGATCATGTTCCATGCAGATATTTTGTAAATGTCCTACCATAAACATATCAAAAATGTATTATTATTAGTATTATACCTTGCTAAGGACTTCATTTGGACAACTTTAAAGGCGATTTTCTCAATATTTAGATTTGTTTGCACCCTCAGATTTTCAAATAGTTGTATCTCTACCAAATATTGCCCAAACCATACATCAATGGAAAGCTAATTTATTCAGCTTTCATATGATGTACAAATCTCAAATTCCATGTACAAATCTGTTTTGTGGTCCAGGGTCACATATGAGCTCTCCATGATTCCAAAGGCTATGGTTTGCTTTTGAGTATTCAGGATCACCACACTACGACACATTATAAGCCAAAGGACTTTCAGTCCAACTGTTTCTGTGTAAACTCAGGGTTGCCAACTTTTGAATTCAGCCTGCACTGAGAGTCAAGGAGAGGAGTGGGGTTATTGAGACAAATTTCATGATTAATAAGCTTGTGATTTGATTCATTTGTATACCAACTATGCTCAACTGTTGTAAACTATTAGGGAGTCCTGTTAGTTGGTGCATTATTATTAAAGGTTAATTAACAAACTGATTTGTACAATCTTGCCGTTTTTATAATAATAACTTTTTAATGGTACTATTAGAAAAAATATAATGAATAATAGAAAGGCTAATATAGTGCATTTATTTATTTATTTGTTGCAAAATACTATTCTGTGGAGTACATTTTTCAGGCTAACTATACAGTTTGTGGCCATTGAATGTATTTTCTGAGGTAAATGTAACATTATGTGACATGTCGTTTACAAGCTGATTATACGCAGTTGAATATAGAAAGCACCTTTAGAGAATTGAGCGATAACACGAGGCATGATACATTTCAGTAAGTTGTACTGGTTCTTTCAACACACCTTGTGAGGTTCATTCATGTTTATTTTGTGCTGTAACTAGTAATAAAGAGAAAGAGAGAATCTGTTCATGTGCTCTCCCGCTTCGCTTGAACTGAGACGCTGTTCTGTTACGCCACATTAAAAGGATAGTTCACCCAAAATTGAAAATTCTGTTTACTCACCCTCAAGTTGTTCCAAATGTGTATGAATTTCTTTCATACTTGAGGTAACGGTATGAGGTAAATAAATGATATTTTTTTTGGGTGAACTATCCCTTTAAACATTTTTGAATATCGTAATAAAACGTACAAAATTTGAAATCTGAGACTTTGTTTCATATGAGAAATAATCTGCTCTGTCTTGTCTGTCAGCTCATTATCCTTGTCCTCTTTGCTCCGTTAGTGAGAATGTGGACATGTGGTGTGAGAGCGCGAGAACACTGTCAATTGCATGAGAGTTTGCAGCCCTGGTTAAATCCACTCTACTCACAAAGACCTGAGCTGTTCCGAATCAATTCTTCTGTGCTTTGCAGCACTATTAACAAAGTAAACTATTGTAACTGAACTGCCTTGAGATGACATCACTTGGTGTGATGCTTTTATAGTTATACAGGGCTCAAGGCAAAAAATAATGAGTGTGCATTGGCTCCTAACATGATACAATTTAGATCCAAATGATTTGTTGATAAAGTTTAGATGGCTAAAGGTGGTTGTTCTAAAGGGCATTGGTTTTTAAGTGCATATTTCTGCTGCTTGCCATGATGAAAGGCCATTTTAATACACACACTACTGTTCAAAAGTAAATAATAAAAAATAAAAAAATTAAGACATTTATAATTTTACAAAAAAAAAATATATTTCAAATATATGCTGTTTTTTTTCTATTTAACAAAGAATCCTGAAAAATAAATACATTGATAATAATTAAAATTGTTTCTTGAGCACCAAATCAGCATATTAGAATGATTTCGGATTTGACTGGAGTGCTGAAAATCCAGCTTTGCCATCACATACATTTCATTATAAATAACGTTTTAAATGTAGTTTTATTTAGTATTAATTTGCAGTCTTCCAATTTGATGGTGTTACTTGTATTTGTGTCATATAAATATTACATGTATATTTATAAGAATATATACATGTTTGGTTGGATTATGGTTCCAACATGTCACCCAAACAAATTAAAGTCTATTTATATTTTATATTATTAATTTATTTAGAATTCCATTAATACTTCTTACAACAAAACTCTAGACTGATGTATAGTCTCATTAACCTAAATCACACAGTTCCCAGTTAAAGGTTGTCTGGGTATTACCAGACCAAGCTCAATCTTTTTTTAGATTGAACATTGGTCTGGAGAGTCTGCTCTGTATTTTCTAGTGCACAAGAGGCATGAACAACGGGCATAGTTCAAATGACTCTGTATGCAATTGCATAGTCCTCAAACCAATCAGACCAACAATCTGGGTGACGTACAGCTGCAGTGCGAAATCAAATCGCCGGCAGATCGGGCTGGGTTTAACACTGACTGAGTGAGTCAGTGATTCAAAATGCTTACTCAAACAAGTTTGAGTCTGTTTCATTAAACTTTTTGACTGATTAAAAGGATATACATTTTTATGAATCGGACATCATAGCTTGTGCTGTGTTCGTTGTGTGCAAGAAACACATACACTAACTAACATGATATCTAATGAAATGTTTTAAATTATTGTAAATTTATGATGCTTTTACAAGCATTTTAGTCTCAATTCTCAGTTGATGAAGACACATTAATCCAATGCTCTTGTTCTTATATCTCATCTCTAACACAAATGTTCATGTTGTGTAAATGAGTCTTTCAGCTTATGTAAAGAAATTCAATTCTTTCCAGCATCAAAAGCTCTCCAGCATCACCACCCACCCCTTTGAGAGCAAACACAATCCTCATGTATTTTGCAATCATTTAAACACAGTGTTATATAACACTGCCTTTACTCATCTTGGAAAAAGCAGTCTTCCTGGAGATGGAACATTTAGCATAACTCCCATAATTCAGTGCTTTGCTATATAGGAGAGGAGAAGAGATATATAAAGATGTGGCAGAAATAGTATAATTTGTATGCTATTCTGAATTCAGCCACAGACACTATCTGTGGCTGTCTGTCTTTGTTTGGGAGTATGTGTGTGGTAGTTCTGGCTTCTGACCTCAAAAATGCCACACGCAAAAAAAACAAAACAATTCTGCTGGTGTGGCAAAATTTTTTGTTAGCAGTTGTATTGGGCCAGCTCTTTTTCTTTATGCTTAGACATTTTGAGTTATATTTTTACTTAGTATATGGACAACGCTAAAAGCCAAACAAAACAAAATTGGGCTTCCTGGACTGTGTGGCACAAGGACACTGTGATATCGCAAAGTGGGTTTGTTGGACAAATTGACCAACTCTGCCTGAATCAGAGGAATGCACAGCATGATCCATTTGAATTCAACATAGAATTCTTTATTTCAGACCTCAATGTGAGCCAGAAATTGATTTAACAATGTTAAACATTGTAAACAAGTACAACAGGAGAAAGCTGTGCCAGGCTTTTTAATCAACTCAATGTTGTAACACAAACTATATGTATGGCTTTTGTTTGCAAGAGCTTTATGAAAGAAAAAACACAGTCCGACTTTCAGAATATTTTCCCCAGTTGTAGAAAAATAATTTTACATCACTGTAAACCCGAATAAGTTGGCAAAACTCAAAAAAATTAGGTAATCAATTACATGTAAAGTTTAAGTGAGTAGAACTTGCGGATTTCTATTTTGTACTCATACATTTTAATTGCTCTTAAATTGAAATATTTAAGTAAGCTCATTCATACATTTACTAAATGAGTACAGCAATAGAAAACATTTAACATATATGTTCTCAAAACAAGCTCATGCTCCACACACACACACACACACACACACACACACACACACACACACACACACACACACACACACAAACACAAATACCCCAAATAACAGAAACTCTTAGCATAACAAAACATTAAACACTATTAAATCTTCTTGTATAACACTTAATTTTAGCATTTACTCTCCCTTTTCTGTGTCATGGCAAAGCATGCTGGGAAATAGAAATCCTGTCTAAATTAGTTCATAAAACAATTCAGAAAATTAAAAAAATTTCAGTTTTGTGATCTCACAAGAAAAAGAAAGCTCATAAAAGTGAATTTGATTATTACCCAATTAATTATTTTGAGAGTTAGGGTTTACAGTTGTTCAATATAAGTACATTTATATCCGCATCCCTATGTAAAGTCATTTACTGTCAAATGCATCTTTATGGCAGAAAAATATTAAATGTAATGTTTTATTCCTTTTTTAAAGCACTGCCCTGAGCCCTATATCTACATTATGACTCAGCAACAAAAACTGCATTGAGATGAATTAACAGAGAAACTAATCAAAACACATCAGTCTTCCAGAGAGGAACGAGTCTATTAATGAAGGAAGAGTGTGTATATTGATGCGCATGCATTTTCAAGCACTTCAGCAAGTCTTGAGGTGGAGTTATTGCATAGTGTCTAAGCAACCAATTAGCCGAGTGATTATTAACATGTGAATGAACTCACAAACAGTGAGAGATTGGCTGACATAGAAAAATATGTGCACACACACGCACTTCTAGGATCGCAGGGAAAGATACTCCAAGAATAAGGTAGAGCGATGGAAAATATCTTACATTGAAAATGGAGTTTCTGCCGGTGGCTGCTATAAATCAGGAGTAATTCAACTTTCTTGGCCCACAACCTAAATAAGATAGTTTGTCTTTAGTAAAACTGTCCAAAATGGTATCAGATAATTTCTTTACTCTGTATCATGAAATAAATTCTTAAAGGAACTTCTGTTGTTCTTTTACAGATTTAAAATGGAACATTTTAATTCAAACTAAACATTTGAACATGAACAATGTTGGTATAGATATAAAACATGTTTAAACTGATAATACATGCAGGTTGCACTGGAATTAAATATTGCTTAATGTGATGTTTTGAACGGTTTCCTTTTACCCTTAGAAAATTGTACTTAGCTAACCATAATTTCTGCCAAAAATACCATAGTTACTACATTTATTGCTCCTACAATAAAACTGTGGTAACCTGGTATTCAGGACAGCTGTCATCGAAAAAGTATTCTGGAAGGTTTTAATGCAGTTAGAATGAATGTAATGTTTTTCTGGAGACCTAGTAACAATAATTGCAGTGGTATTTTGGTAGGAACTATGGTTGCCATGTGGTTGTGGGATGGATCATAGAAAATACTTCTTCTGACTAAATGGTCCCAACACATACTTTTGTCAATAATAGTTCCTATATAGAACATAATAAATTCATGGAATTAATGTGAAGGAATTACTTTTCTCTTATTCACATTATAGCATTGTGCTGATCTGTGGGTGTTTGGTGCCTCTGTCCCTGTCCCACATACACATGTCATTTGCTTGGTTATTTTAAAATGCTCCAGTCACCCACATTCTGTCCATCTAAATATAGGCTACCTGCAGCTGTTCAGTTCTTTTTAATACTTGTGTGTGTGTGTGTGTGTGTGTGTGTGTGTGTGTGTGTGTGTGTGTGTGTGTGTGTGTGTGTGTGTGTGTGTGTGTGTGTGGACTGGTAATCCCTACGATATGGGGACAAAATGTCCCCACAAAGATGGCAATATCCAAATTTTTGTCCTTGTGGGGACATTTTTTGGTCCCCATGAGGAAAACATCTTATAAATCACACTAAGTGATGTTTTTGAAAAAGTAAAAATGCAGCATGTCTCCTGTGATGGGTAGGTTTAGGGGCAGGGGCAGTGTAGGGGATAGAAAATACGGTTTGTACAGTATAAAATGCATTACGCCTATGGAATGTCCCCATAAAACATGGAAACACAACATGTGTGTGTGTGTGTGTGTGTGTGTGTGTGTGTGTGTGTGTGTGTGTGTGTGTGTGTGTGTGTGTGTGTGTGTGTGTGTGTGTGTGTGTGTGTGTGTGTGTGTACATCCTTCTGTAAATGCCTGTCCTCCTGACACTGACAACCTTGTCTAACTTTACACACTTCCAGTTCCCTGTTGATGTGTCCTTCACTCCACACAGAGATCAATGCTTCCATTTTTCTTTAGTAGCACTAATTTATGCTCCACAAAATCAAAAAAGTTTTTTTTTTTTAATTCATGTCAAAATATAACATTTTGACATTAATTCTTGATGCATGTCTAACAACATTACTTTCATATTTTCAGGTAACCCAGCTCATGAATATTAATTACATTTTGTGATGTTCACCCTGTAGCAGAAGCGTATTGGCTAAAAGAAAGGCAGGTATTAAAGGGATAGTTCACCCAAAAAGGAAAATTCTGTCATCATTTACTCACCCTCAAGTTGTTACAAACCTGTATGAGTTTCACAAAAGAAGATATTTTGAAGAATGTTTGTAACAAAGCAGATAGAGCAAACATTGACTACCATAGTATTTTTTTCCCTACTATGGTAGTAAATGGTTGCTCTGTCTGCTTGGTTATTCAAAATATATTCTTTTGTGTTCAGCAGAACAAAGAATCTTATACAGGTTTGGAACAACTGAAGGGTGAGTAAATGATGACAGAATTTTCATTTTTGAGTGAACTATCCCTTTAAAGGATTAGTTCACTTTTAAATAAACCTTTGCTGATAATTTACACACCCCCATGGTTTTTGATGAAAACATTCCAGGATTTTTCGATATAATGGACTTCAATGGACCCCAAATGGTTCAAGGTCCAAATGACAGTTTCAGTGCAGCTTCAAAGGGTTTTAAAGGATACCATGGTGAATGGAGATGGTGAATGAACTAATTCTAGAATGGCTGATGGATTTTTATTATGACTATAAGTTAACTGACTGAATGGATTCGTGACCCAGTTAACCCTCTACTGGTGCTGTTCGGAAATTTTTGAGTGGAAAATTTTACATTTTGTTTTTTAGAATTTTTTATTTGACTTGGTAAAGGTTTTGTCACTTGTTAATGCGAAGTTGACATGTTGGACATGATTAGAAAAGGCTAAATGGACCTGAAAAAAATACACTTGTATAGTTTGCAGTTGAATTTCATCTAGTGGAAACCTTTGGTACTGCGCCGAAACAAAATCATACTAACGCAAAATGTTTGAGAGATCAACCTAAAATTTGGAGCACAACATGTTTAGATGTATGGCTTTAATTTTCTCAACAGTTTTTTGAAAAATATGTTTTTCGTATAAAATTTTAAAAAGAGTGTTTTTTAATGCATTTTTCACAATAATAAACTTCTAAAACATTTTTGTAGTTTTACTTTTTTAACAAAATATTCAATAAAAACTTTAAAAACATTATCAAACTAAAATATAGTACATTCACTTAGTTCACCCCAAAATTTAAATTCCGTCATTAATTACTCACCGTTTCATCGTTTCAACCCCATAAGACTTCCGTTCATCTTCGGAACACAAATGAAGATCTTTTAGTCGTACTTTATTTTACAGTACATACACTTCAATAAACTTACAGTGCACTTCCCCACAAAAGAAGTGTAAGGTAATAACATGGGTTAAGGTTTAGGTTTAGGGGTAGGTTCAGGGTTAGTACCTAGTTATTACCCAGTTAGTTTCATTAACTGCCTGCTTGATACGCGAGAACAAATCTCATTGGTTCTTGATGAAGCGCAAACGTGCTGCGTAACACACGTGAATGAACCTCATCAGTTCTCGCACGTCAAGCAATCACCCGTTTACCACAACTGATGTGTGAGTTGATGAATGTTTATATGTAAATTAAAGCCTGAATTAAATCTGTTGATCATATAAAGCAATCGCTTCTCTTCAGAAAATCAGGAGTTAACCGGATTAAAATATGGATTAGTTTTATGATCTCTTTATGATGCATCAAAGTGGTAGTTGCATAGTGTCTATGGAGAGTACAGAAAGCTCTCAGATTTCATCAAAAATACATTTCATTTTTTGGGTAAACTATCCCTTTCATTGAAATAATAATAAAAAAGTTCATTTTTGACTGCCACGCGAGCAGAACTAGGTTTCATACAGCTTGATGGAAAGCAATAACAAGCAGCCAATTGCGGTGTAAAAGGTAATCTGCATAGGAAGTTTGAGTTATTAGTGTTTTTATTCTGATAGTATTATATTTTTCAGTTTTTATCAGTACTTTTGCACATTGGCACACAATAATTTTCACTCGATAATTCTGATGAGGGTCGGATTCCAATGAGCAAATGGATAGAAGCATAACATTTTTAAATCCCCTTTTGCCCACGTATTATCCGTTGTTCTTTTACAGCTTTTAATTTTGCCAGAGTAGTATCGAGAGAGAGAGAGAGAGAGAGAGAGAGAGAGAGAGAGAGAGAGAGAGAGAGAGAGAGAGAGAGAGAGAGCTTGTTAATCCTGTGTGTGTCTTTGTCTGGACGGATGAGTTGGAGTTGTCTATTTCAAACAGCCCTAGTCAGGTGGCCTATTTTCAGATATATTTTAAGACAGTACATCCTGTGAGACATCCTCCCTTGTCTGTTTCTGCCTCAGTGAGAGTAGCCCTGCTTTCTGCTGCTGAGGCTGTTGCTTAGGTGATTATAAGCAGGAATAGCACCTGTATACTGCCAATTTTGGTCTGTGTTGTTTGTTGGGCCTTGATGATGATGTCATGGGGCAAATTCTCAAGCAAACTTTTTATGGTTATTAATCATAAAACATTTTAATGTCTTTTAAATTACATATCACATTATATTGCCATTATATTCATGCTATTATATTTCCCTTTTTTAGTTAGCTAGCCTTCATTTAGCAAGCTAACATCTTAGACTACTAGTTTAGCATTAAGCTATAACTGGTTAGAAAGAGCTGTTTTGATTAGCTAAAAGATGAAGTCAGGATATCACGCCTCATTTTTTAGGTATTAAAGCAATTGGATAGGATTTTGGGAGAAGGCAGTATCTTGCATGACACAAATGTTCCACAAGCCAAATTTTTTTCAGCTGATTTTCATACCCAAGTAAGTTACATTGTTTGTTTGGTTCAGAACCAGTGTTATTTAAGTATTATACACTATTATTGTATTTATTAATGTTTTGAATTAGCTTTTATTTAAACATTTTCATGACCAAGGGACAAAAAGACAATCACACATTCACAGCTATACTCCATGAATTACATCCTAATTCAGTACAATAGTTTATGTTAGTGTGGTACTCCTGTTCTTATTCAGTGAGCTTTATATTGACTTGCTTCCAAAATAAGGCATTGCAATATGCGAGTGTGACAGATCGACTGACAAAAGAGTGCAGGATCTTAGCAAAACTATTGGTAAGTCAGATATCCTCTACCAAAAACAAATTGCTTTGAGTCAGCTGAGCACTTAGCTCCAGTGTATGGATCTTGGCCATTATGGTGAAATGTAGCCTACACAACTGCACTGTAGGGGAGCTGTTCCTGTGGGTATTTTGACTGGACTGTCACCAGCAGGTGTGTGTGTGTTTGTGAGCCTGGCGTCAAGGTGACGGAACTGCTTGTCTGCCACCAGAAGCTTTTTTGGTTCTTCCTAAAATGTTGCTATCAATCAGCTCTCTCGATCTCTGCATGTAAACTATATACCTTATGCACCAGAGAAATAAACATGCAGCCATCTTTAGAATTCCGTTTTTGCGGTAGCTCTGTATACTTCTATGGCATCCCTGTTGAAGAGTAATGGTGAAGTGAATTTACTTATTGTAGAGTTAACGAAAGTTATCATGAGCACTGTAATGTTTGAAGTGAATGTCAAATATCAGCAGACGGTGAAGATTTTAAAATGAGTGGTTCATTCATAAATCTGTAAGAGCTTACCTTCATTCTTTGGAAATACAAACCGAAGACAGAACACAACAAATGCAGTGCTGAAAAGGGGTGTGGCTACACACTCTAAAACCTATGACTGAATTAGGCCAGTATGTCGCAGAGACCGTCATGTTGCCTCCTCAGTGTCAAAAGCAGTTTCAGCAGTTCACTTTTTAATCAGTATAGGGCACATTCTTTAAATGGCAGCACTACTATATTTTGAATAGTAAACCACTGAATTGACATTTGTAGAAGTATCAGCAATAAATTCTCTTGTTAAGCACCTATAGTGTCACATGCCTGTCCTGTCTTGTGTAGTAGCACATGTGGTATTTTGTTATTTTGGGCCATGTGCTCCTGTCTCTGTCTGGATCTCACCCCTCTTGTTATCTCATCATTGGTTAATTTACCCCACCTGTTCCCTCCTTATTATGACCCTTTATAGTCTCCTTTTGTTTGCAGTCTTGTGTTGCGTCTCCTGCTCCCCATGATCCCCGTCTGGGATGCTTAAGTTTGTTTGGTTATTGTTTGTTTATATATTTCCCCCCTCGTTGGTTTTGTTTTGTTTATAGTTATTCTGTCAGTAAATCCTTTTTTCCCTCTGCAATTGAGTCATCGCACCAGTTCCTTTTGTGTTCACGTAACACCTAGTTTCACAATCTCAAGCACAAAGACAGTTAGACCGTCAACCCTGTTTCCATCAACTATGTTACCTTTCTCAAGAAGACTAATTATATCACTTATTGAGCTTGAGATTTCACAGTACAATTTAATAACACATTTTTTTTTTTGTCTGTTAGGATGTTTAAAACCTTTCAAAAACGTACCTTAAAATCACCATATCACATTGGAATATGCTTCAAATGTTTCAAAATTCCCTGTTCAATTAATTATACAGCTCTACAGTTATGGTAGATGTTCATGTAATTTATGTTTCAAGTTATGGATGTCACACGGTGGTTGCAAGGGAAGTAGAGACAGGATCCATTTGCAGCAGATTTCAGGGTTTATTGCTACAAAGAAATCGAATACAAGGACGCAGGCAGAACCACATAAACGCAACGATGGCAGACAACAAGACAGGACTAAACACAGGCTTAAATACACAGGCAAACAGGGAGCTAACAAGACAATGGACGAGACACACCTGAACAGAATTAACAATCAATTAGAAACCAGAAATGGAAAATGTTGGTCAAAAATGTACATTTACACACAAACTGACCAGCAAATGCAACTTTCAGAAGCCGTCTTTTTATTTTATTTTATATATATATATAGCTCAACTGTCACAGAATGGAACGCATAGGATTGTGGGATATCAAAGACGGTGAAGATTTTATGAGCGGTTCATTCCTAAATCCGTAAGATCTTACCTTCATTCTGTGGAACAAACTGAAGACAGAACACAACAAGCGCAGCGCTGAAAAGGGGTGTGGCTACACACACTCTATAACCTATGACTGATTAGGCCAGTATGTGTATGCAGAGACTGTACCAGAACCAATAAACACACTGGCTGCGTCTGAAAACCTAGGCAGCTGACTTGCCTCGCTGCCTTATCGGACAATGCCTTGTAAGGCGGTGTTTGTGCATGAAGGCACCTTACGGAACTGATTTCGGATGGACTTCTAAGGCAGTGTAACTGTTTAATGAACTACAGCAAAATAGAGAGAGCTTTATTGAGAACTAAACAAATATTTAATTACCTAAGTCATTTCTCACTAGAAATTACATCAGAAATGGAAAATGTTGGTCAAAAACGTACATTTACACACAAACTGACCAGCAAACGCAACTTTCGGAAGCCATCTTTTTTTTTTTTTAGCTCAACTGTCACAGAATGGAACGCACAGGATTGTGGGATATCAAAGGCAGCAAAGGATACATGTATGCTGCCTTTAAAACTCGATCAGATGAAGGTATTTCATGAAACCGGAAGTGAAGCTAACATTAGATTCGGACGTGCCTTGATGCCTTCCTACCTTGAAATGTGTCCTCCGAAGGCAGCATCCAGGTTTCGGACGCAGCCACTGACAGCAAAACAAGACTAGAAATACAGACATGAAGAGGAAAACAGATCAAAAACAAACTCTAAACAAGACTAAACAAACTCAAACCATGACAACAGAGTTGTTGAAGTGATTTTTTCAAGTTCAGGAAATAATTTCGGATTACTGATCCACAGTAATATTGAGTGTGTTGGAGCGGGCAGATGAATGTTTGCCTGATAAGCAGCTTACCTCTAATTGTGTGTTTATGTGTGTGTGTAAACCCTACATCAAAATGTCCCCACAATGAATGCCATTTTTGGCACTCAAGATAAATAATTCTGTGATGTTTTTCGAAAATGTAAAAATGCAGAACGTTTTCTGCGATGGATAGGTTTAGGGGTAGGGTTAGGGGATAGAAGATACAGTTTGTACGGTATCATTATGTCTATAAAAATCCCCATAAAATATGAAAACAAAATGTGTGCTTGTGTAATGAAGAGAGTGTAAAGACATAAGGTAGAAGACGAGTGAGTCTTTCTGACAGTTAAAGACAGCTGTTAAGGATTTCTCAAAGATCTGTGTGTGATTGTGTGATGTCTGCATGTGTGAAAATTGGTACGCATGTCTGTGTCCTAAATCACTTCTTATTCCCTATATAATGTACTATATTTGCACTACCATTGCACTTCTGTTTTGCAGGGTTGCCTGAATTTCTAGAGAAGATTTCATTTGCTTTATAATTCACTTTAACTGCATAAAGTTTGGTACATACTGTTCAAACATTCTGGGTCGGTAAGATTTTGTAATGTTTTTGAAAGAACTCTCTTTTGATTTATTTGATCAAAAATAAAGTAAAAACAGTAATATTGTGAAAATAGTATTAGATACAATTAGTATACCTGTTTTCTGTTTTAATATACAGTATTTACATAGTAAAATGTAATTCATTAGTCATTAGTCAGTTATTCTGCTTAATATTTTTATGGAAATGTATTTTTTAAGACTCTCTGACACAATGAACAGCAATTACTTTTAAATTGTATAACTTTTATAACATTATAAATGTCTGTATTGTCACTGATCAGTTGATCAGTTGAATGCATCCTTGCTGAATAAAAGTATTCATTCATTAATTCATTCAAAAATCTTACTGACCCCAGCATGCTCATTTTTATTCACTCTTTCCCAATATAGTGACCAATAAGGCATTTGCTATATAGGAAGTTAGTGAGAACCGAGTGAGTAATTTCGGACACAGCATGTTTGTTAGGTAATTCAGTGACCCATATTTCATTGCTAGTGCCATTAGCCCTTAGCACAGTTAACAACTGTTGCAAAAATACATCAACAAAACATTCGCAGAACCCCATCAGAAGACATGTTTTTAAGGTTGTGCTTTATTTTACAGTATGTGTTCTTACATATACTCGCAGTTTACTTATACTGCGTTTACTGAAAATACGTAATATAGGGGGTACAAGCTTAGTTTTAGGATTATGTTCAGGGCTAGTACCTAAAGTTATTGTACAGGAACAGGACTGTAAAATAAAGTGCTACCGTTTTTAACTACAGTTACACTTTCATTGAGGAACATAAAATGTTTCTGATATTATTGTAGCCTAATTTACAAATACTTTGGACAAATACATCTCAAAAGTAAAAACTTTTGTGATCACTACATGATCAGATCGCACAATTTTGGGGTCTTTTCTTAGTTTTTAAAATTATTATATATTTTTAATTATTCTTTATGCCATTTTGTGCATATTTTACTTTTTTTGTGACCATTTCCACTCTCTTGCTGACCTTTTGAATGAAATGGGCTCTTATAAAAATGTCTCTTTCCCATGTGAAATGAGCAACAGCACACAGACTGTTGCGTTTCTGTTAAGCCTAATATCAATTTTACCTTATCCGTAAATAACAGCCACTTTGCAAAGCGAAACAATCTGCTGAAAATCAAACCTGTCAATTCTTATTTTTATGGAATATTGCAGTATTTATCATAAATGATTCATCCATGTACATTGTTTTTTATTCATGTGCCCTCATAATCTTTGATCAAAACTTCCTCTCCATAATGGATAAAATTAAGTCCTGGCCTACATTTTTTATTTTTCGAGAAGTTGTTTCAGTCTGATATACGTCATAAAGGGAACAAAACAATAGCAACTTCCGTTTCACTTCATGACTTTAAGATCTGAATGAAATTAAATGAAATTAAATGAAATTTTTCTTTGGCATTCTTCACAAGCATATGCAGAGCAACATGTGCTACACAGTCAGGAACAGCACAAGGTTTGGCAGATTCTGATGGTGTTTAGGAATAATACCATCTATCCGGGTTTCTCCTCATTACCTCAGGCTGATTTTCTTATCTGAATTTCATTATCTACATAATGAAAATCATAATCAACTCTACATTCTAGCCACAAGCTAATATGGTACATATTAATGTATAATAATATTTGGACTGAATGAAGAGATCAGAGAGAGAGAGAGATAGGAATGAAATGTGTGAGGGGTGACGCATCTGGATAGCAGATTTTGGGTAATTCAGAGAAGTAGAGTGTTCATGTTAATAGTGCTATGTGACGCTGTGGCTTCCCTTCTTAGCAGCAGCTGAAGGACAATGGACAATGAGTGACCTCATATTGATTTACAGGTCAGCTGTGTCCTGTTCCGATAGAAACTGTAAAGGTTTAGGGGTTAATAGGTTTATGGGTAGTTGTGTGTGTGTGTGCTTGCAGGCTTTGCCTTCATTCCACTGTGCTTGGCATCATTGAAAATAATCTTTACTAATCTCAACTACTTGGTCATGTACTTGGCCTCTTGGCAATGTAGTGCAAATTAATGTTCTTTTTCTCTCTCTTTTTACACATACTGTAGGTTTGGTGTGTGTGAATGTGTTAAGTAAGAACAAATGTTTTGTAATAGTAGTTGAGTAGTTTATGCCACACAGTGTATTTAATTACTCACACACAGAAAAACATACATACATATTTAAACACTCTGACCGATCCACACACACATTGTGCTTCTAGAATGTGTCAAGAATTGCCCTAATAACTACCAGATATGCTTCTCTGGCAAAAAAGCAGCTGTTGTTCTTTGTAAAAACCAATTTTGTTTCTTAAACGTAGAAAGAGCTATGGACGTGAAAACACACACAAACAATAAAATGACAATATCATAACATATTAAAACTTGAGGATTTAAACTTTGAAATACACTATTGAAATACACTATCGTCCCGCTTAAAAAAAAATAATAGAAAGCATCTTTTTGGTCAGCATTTAGACACAGGAAGGAACAGTGGTCACTGAATTCATTTGACTACATTCAAACTGCTCCAGTCACTTTAGCACTCTCTTACAGCTTCATTAAAACATATTTTATTAGGTTTTTACTGATGATGATGATGGTTTTGCCTTTTGTCTGCTTGACAGGCAGTGACAGGAAGAAGTTTTGGTGATAAGGATTTCAGAAGTGGACTGGAGAACGGCATTCTGCTCTGCGAGTGAGTTTTACACACATATTTTAGATATAAATTAAAAATGTTTAGTAGAAGTTGTCATTTTTGTAGTCATTTTTTATTATTTAATTAAATGCAGGCACTGCAAATTAGGGATGGGCGATACCACTATTTTTTTTTTTATATGATTCCGATACTTTCAAGGCCAGTATCACCGATATCGATACCGATACGATACTTCTACACTGAACTTTTTAATTATTTAAAGTATTAAATTATTAAAATTACTAAGTGAAAAATGGGTAAAGATACTCACTTAACATCATATTTGGAAGACATTTTATCCTTCATTATGCCTTAACTGCAACTTAGATCATATTTTTGTTTACACATGGTTAAATACATTTTGATTACAAATATTAGTTGAACTATGGTCACTGTAGTAAACAATAAATCATGGTTCACTTTCACAAGGGACTGCCAATAACAGGACGTTGCACCCATAAAATGCAACCTTTTTATTCTGACATGATGTTAACATTAGTTACAGAATAGAACATGATCAGTATCAATTACATTTAAAGAGTGTAATTTCACTATGTAGGCTACAGTTTCAGTTTGTTTATTGTGAAATAACTCAAACATATGTTTTTTGTCTTCTGATGAATTTGAGCTGAGAGTGTTGTTCTGAGCTGCGTTTCCAAAAGCATCAATGGTTTCTTATTATATTTTTTGGAAACGCAGCTCAGTTTGAATACAGTGATTGACTGGTTCTGTTTGCAGCATTTGTGTGCGTTCAGATCATGGTTCAGATGAGCAGGAGAATAGTCGGTAACACTTTACAATAAGGTTGTATTAGTTAATGCATTAGTTAACATGAACTAATAATGAACTGCACTTATAAAGCATTTATTTATCTTTGTTAATGTTAATTTCAACATTTACTAATGCATTAATAAAATCTTGTAAACATTAGTTAATGCACTGTGAACTAACATGAACAGCTGTATTTTTATTAACTAACGTTAACAAGATTAACTAATGCTGAACAGAGGTGTTGTTCATGGTTAGTTCATGTTAACTAATGCGTTAACTAATGTTAACTTGTACAACCTTATTGTAAAGTGTTACGAATAGTCCTATACTACACAACTATTCAGTAACATAGGTTATTCATATCGTATGCATTGTATAATCTCTTTAAATAAACGAAATTTCTGTAAAAAAAAAAAAAAAAAACACCGTACTATCGATATTTTTACTTGAGTATCGATACTTTTTGATGCTCACATCAGTATCGATACATAGATACTTCATATCGATATGCCCATCCCTACTGCAAATTCATTAATATGCAATACATAAACATGTTTGTATAATGTCAGCTTTTATAAAAAAAAAAAAAAAAAAAAAATATATATATAGATAGATAGATAGATAGATAGATAGATAGATAGATAGATAGATAGATAGATAGATAGATAGATAATCAATTATAATCAAACTATAATAATGTCTCAAAAAGAATGGAAGAAAATTAACTTCCAAAGCTTTTTTTCTGCAGTCGAGTCATTTTGATGATGGTATGATTCAACCGACATATTATGGCCCTCTAATGTTATCTCTCTCTCTCTCTCTCATTATGTGAATCATAAGGTTGCTGAGTTCAATAAAACCAGGCCTTGTGAAAAAGATCAACAGACTCCCAACACCCATTGCAGGACTGGTGAGTGCGGTTATTGTGAGTTTCTTTGTTCATTAGTTTGTGTTGTTCTTTTGTCTGTGCCTGTTTGTGTCAGGCCAGTCTCTGCACTGCTTTTTCGGAACAAATCCAGTACTGTTCCGGTTTGTGTGTCTGTCTGTGTGTGGTAGTTATTTTACATTTCAGAGACGTGCACAGACATTTTTAGGGGCAGTGGCTCAAACCAAAACAAAAGGCACTCACAGGAGAATCGTTTGGCTGAAATCCCATTTTACATGGGTTGGCGGGGGGTTCTGGCAGAGAGAGGCACCTCAGCCGATAAGGGCAGAGGGGCAGTGGCTCCAGCCACCGGGCCACCCCCTTTGCACATCCTTATTACATTTACGCCATCAAGATATCAGATAAATAAAGCCCCTAATGAGAGAATTATCTGAAGCTTATCCATGCTTTGAAAGTAACCCTGGTATTACAGTACCATGGTACTTTATTGTAAGTGTCAAGGCTTGCTACATTTTATGGTGATCAAAAAAAGTATGTATAAGTAAAAGAAAACTGTAAAACTGCCTAAGACACATTTTACACAACTTCAGGTACTTGTTTTCCTCACTCTTGATTGATAACATTCAGCACATTTCTCTCTTTCTCTCTCTCTCTCTCTCTCTCTCTCTCTCTCTCTCTCTCTCTCTCTCTCCCCCTAACCCCCCACACACACACACACAAACACATGCACAAACTGTGAGGTCTTGCCTGTAATTTCCACATACAGGTGCATACAATGTGTCTTGTCTCTCATCAGGATAATCTTACCATGTTTCTGAGAGGATGTGAAGAGCTGGGATTGAAGGGATCACAGCTGTTCGATCCTGGAGACCTGCAAGATACGTCGATACGTGCAAACTTAACGTATGTGTGCTCCTGCATGACCATATAAGGAGGGGGAAACTGATCATGTGCAGAAAAATGAATGAGATCAATCATAATAATAATAATAATCATAATAGTTTGACAGCTATAGGACATATTTCCTTTCTGCCATTCAAAGCAGCTCATCTTTTTGATCTAGAACGTAATATATTCATATTAGCTAACCAACAGTTTTTGGAGATTTTGGTTAATCCCTACTAAAGTAAATAAGAGAGATGATCTTACACTTCCGTTCAAATGTTAGTAAGATGTTTTTTTTTTAAAGAAACTATATATTTACTCAGCAAGGATTCATTAAATTATGCAAACGTTTTAGAATGACATTGTTACAAATAAAAATATTACAAATAAATGCAAACAAAAACATCATGCTTTCCTCAGAAATATTAATATTGTTAATTCAATAAGAAAAATAGTTTTCAACATAATAATAAGAAATGTTTCTTGAGCACCAAATCAGCATATTGGAATGATTTCTAAAGGGTCACGTGACACTGAATTTTGAAAATTCAGCTTTACCATTACAGAAATAAATCACTTTTCAAAATCTATTAAAATAGAGAGCAGTGTTTTTCAATATTACTGTATTTTTGAGCAAATAAATGCAGCCTTGGCATACGCATAAGATAAGTCTTTCAGAAACATTCAAAATCTTTTGAACAGTAGTGTATTTCATGACATCTGGCAAAAAGGATTTATTTACTCATCTAGAAAACAGCTGTCCGATGTAGCCAAGATGGCCATGCTGTGATCTGACTTGCCTTAAAGGCCCTTTGATGTGGCTCATTTATAGCTTGAAAGGACTGACAGTTGTTTTATGTAATTTTCTCTCTCTTTTTCTGCTGTAGAGGCTCTGACTGCAGTAGAAAGCTGAAGAATGTACGTACACTGAACTGTTTGTTTAATCTGTACATGTGAATTTTTGTTGTTAAATGTACATTTTATTTTGTTATTCTTCTCTGTGTTATTTGAACGATTAGGTGCTCATAACCATATACTGGCTTGGTAAAGCTGCTAACAGCTGTGCAACGTATAACGGCCCCACACTCGACCTGAAAGAGTTCGAGGGGCTCCTTTCCATGATGCGAAAGGTAAATGGAATCGTCAAGAACACTGAACCTGTGAAACAGACTGATAAATTAAAAATTATATTAAATATATGCTATTATGATTTTCATTCTCTATATTTTTTTGTGTTTGTTTGCAGGAGTGTGTAAACGAAGAGTTGGACTCCCCTAAGCGCAGTATAAGGGACAGCGGTTACATCGACAGCTGGGAATCGGAGCGCTCTGATTCGCTGTCTCCTCCGAGGCACGGCAGAGAGGATTCGTTCGACAGTCTCGACTCATTTGGCTCACGATCACAGAACACACCCTCTCCAGACACAGTTATCCGCTGCAACAGTGATGGTATGACTTTCTCTTTTATTTATTTTTTGTTAGATTATGCTAGGCAATATTTTTAGCTGTAATACATTTACAATGATTTTGGTGTTGATGCAAAAGTAGACAACATTGTAAATAAATGTTTAAAGTGTCTTGCAACTCATAAGTAAGATATATGGTATATATATATATATATATATATATATATATATATATATATATATATATATACCAGTCAGTATATATCAGTCAGTCAACTGCATTAAACTGATTAAATGGGATCAAAAGTGACAGTAGATAGAGACTGTTCTTTTGTACTTTCTATATGTATCATTGTATCAGTTTCCAAAAAATATTAAGCAGCACAGCTGTTTTCAACAATGATAATAATACGAAATGTTTGTTGAGCAGCAAATCAGTATATAGACTGTCCATGTCCAAACTTTTATGTGAGAGCAGCTGAGGGTAAAAACACACTCTGGACTCATACAAGAGAAGAATCATACAATCCCACATATGTTCAGTGTGGGTGTGAGAGTGCAGCTGTTGTGCTGGACAGACATTCACACACTCATTTGTGTGCTGAATGTGTGAGTGTGTTCACATGAACTGCATCCTATTAGTGAATCCAGACATGGACAGACGGAAAACAGGGACAGAAAGAAGATAAAAGCCCAAGAAACTTCTAAACTATAAATTGTATTTGTGTGTGTGTGTGTTCATTTTCTATCCCAGTAGGGACTTCAACCTGAATGCACACAGACTCATGGGGACTTGTGTCACCATGGGGACCTAAATTGAGGTCCCCATGAGGAAACAAGCTTATAAATCTTACAGAATGTTTTTTTTTGAAAATGTAAAAATGCAGAAAGTTTTCTGTGATGGGTAGGTTTAGGGGTAGGGTTAGTGTTAAGGGAAAGAATATAAAGTTTTTGCAGTATTAAAACAATTACCTCTATGGAGAGTCCCCACAAAGATAGTGAACCAGACGTGTGTGTGGTTCAGGTATACCCTACGTTATGGAGACAAAATGTCTCCACAAAGATGTTGAAACCCTTGAACTTGTGGGGACTATTATTGGTCCCTTATGAGGAAAACAACTTATAAATCACAAAAAAAAATGTTGGTGTAGGTTTAGTGTTAAGGCTGATTTATACTTCTGCGTCGGATCTGTGGCGCAGCCTCTTCACGTAGACTCTACGCCGTGGGCTAAGCGTCAATCTTCATTAATACTTCTGTGTCCTTGTCCGCGTTGACGTGCAGTTACACATGCAGAGGGAGCATGTGTATCCTTGATGGAGGGGTTGTGGCAGACCAATCACAGCGCTTGCGGTCCGTTTAGAATCAACGAGCTGTTACATTTGTGGAGAGGTGCGCGTCAGGGTACGCCGTAGCTACGTTGTAGGCTGTGTGTAGCACGCATAGCTTACGGCGTACCCTGACTAAAATTAAGGTTAAAAAATTAAGGTTAAAAAAGAAAAAATATTGATTTGTTTTATAAGAATAACTTTATTTGTTTTAAGTATTACATTTTTTTTTAAAGAGATGAGCATTTCATATCTCATAACCAAATAAGACAGGCTGCGTGACTGTGGAAGTATTACAGCAAAAGGTTTTTTGGCGATATTAGTGAAAACTACATCAAATAAATTCATCCAATATGGCAATGGCTGCCAACATTAAAGATGTTTAAGCTTATAACATATTTGCTCTCAAATACACCACTGAGCCTTTCACTAATGTTGTCCCTGATCTGGATGATGGTCAGATTCTGACATCTCACCTCATATGCAATGTGTTGAAAAATGAATGCTGGTTCTGTCTCTCTAGTAGTTTGTTCTGAAAACCCATATAAATATGAAATACTAATACCAAACTGCAGTAAATTGACTATAATAAAGAACAATAAGTACATTTAATGTGTCCTTCTCACAGACTCTGAAGGTGACGGTGGTCATAGGAAGTTGCCAGACGTTCGTAAGGATGACATGTCCGCTCGCCGGGTGTCCTACAAAGAACCTCGCGCCGCTCTACCCTTCAATCAGTATCTGCCGAACAAGAGCAACCAGACCAACTACCTTCCTGCCCCCCTGAGGAAGAGGAGGAGTGATAGAGAGGAAGACAGGAGGAGTCTAAGCAACTCAACATCTCCTGTAGGCGAAAGACCTCTCAGGTATTCACAGCCGCTGTGATAGACAGTAAGTGTTTGGTTTGTTTGATTTCTCAGGGAATTGGCTGAAAATTCCTCTTCAGGCTGCGTTATGGCTGAGACACATCATTCATCTAAACAAAAATCAATACACAAGCATCATCTGTTTAATGTGTCAGAGTTTGTTTGATTCATCCTGTATTATCCACAAGTATGTCTATGAGAGCTGTGAAATTTCCCATTGCTCCCAACAGACAAGAATGCGTAGAAGTATTAAAAGAGGGGGCTGGCGTGTCTCGAAGCCGTGCATTAAAGAAAAATTTCACCTGGGCAGAGGAGAAAGGGGCAGAGCTTGAGGAGGCGGAGCTTAAGAAAATGAGGAAGCTTGAAAAGGCGGGAATTAAAGTATTACCCGCTTATGTGCGATATAACAGGTCAGCGGTCAAAATTAGATCTTTTGGCATGTGTATACAGCGACTAAAAATGCTAACTAGTTGTGTTTGGAACCTAGTTGTTAAATATTGGTGCTGGTAACCATAAAACTTGTGTGTTCAAAGCCATCTAACTTTAGGTTGCTGCGTGGGGAGTGACCCCGTGTACTTTTGCTTTGGATTAGTGCTGCCAATTGATTTGTGCTACATTATAGCATGGAGTGACACAGTTGTGAATTAGCCTTAACCTTTGTAGCTTGGCTAATGTTTTGAGTTGAAATCAGCAGTGCAAAGTTATGCTGACTTGTTCCATCAGTTTGTGAATTAATTTGATTTGACCCTTAGACTAGTCTAAATCTGTTAATGTCAGGTTGTAATGAAGTGTGAGCGCACGTGCGTGTGTATGTGTTTTTTTTTTTTATTGGGTTGAGCAGATATGCTAGTTACGCTAATTTGACTTATTTTAAAGGCCTGATGTCTGCATCAACTGCTAATATGGAAGCACTAACATCTCTATGAGTGGAAAAGTCAGTTAGTCAAGTAAAATCCCATTCATTTTTTCCAAAGGGTAGTTTATTTTCAAAAATAGACCTAATGTGAGCTACAAGGTTTTTAATCGATAGTATATGCTTTTGTTGAAGCCATCTATTTCAACTTATTTTTAAACATTCATGTTCAACAGTGGAATTCCTGGTGAAAAACTACATTACCCATGATTCTGCGGAGAAATCTTCGGCAATCAGAGAATCACAACAAGCAAATCACATTAAATAAACTCTTTAGCACCCGCCCACTCCCGTGAAGCATTATGAATAACATATGCTGTCAAACTTCTTATTGGATAATATGCATATTTAGCAATAAATGTAGAATAAATAGTTTCTATATGTAATCAACTTCTTTAAATCAATATTTTAAAAATGTATTTGTCATCATCTTTAAATGGGGAAAATGAATGGGAAAAAATACTTCCAGAACCAAGGCCACTGAAAAAGTGAATGGGCACTTTTGCACTCTATTTTTCTAAAAAAAAAAAAAATGTATGGCATATTTTCTCCTCAGTCCAATCGAGAATCCTGTGGAGGCCAATAAAGCTAAAGCACCTTCACCTGACATCATTCTTCGGCGTGACAATGACTTCATGCGGGCTGCTGCCCCACATCAGTGGGACTCGAATGAGGAAGATGAAAATGAAGAGGCAGAGCAGAAGGTTCCGGATGTCCAAAAGGATGATCTTGCTTCTCGTAGAGCGCGCATGAATCAGTTCAAACCGAGTGTGGCCCATAACTTCCTGCCAGGCTCTTGTACTTGGAAGGACCGAGAGAAATGGGAGGGAATTAGACTGGCATCCCAGCATGCTGTGTTGGAGAGGATGGAGAAGATGGAACATGAGAAGAAGAGGTGTGCTTGTGACAGAGAGTGATGGGGTCTTACGCTAAGGGTCTAGTTTTGTTGGCTTGACAAATCCAGCACAATGCTTTGAGTTAGGTTTTTTTTTTTTTTAACTCTTTATTTCAAAGAGCTTTCAAGTTACATTCACAAAATTCTGCACAGTCCTTAGTCTGTTCTGACTTATTTTATCTTCTCTATTTCTCCTAGTGCATGATTAAAAATGAGATCTGTCTTTAGTCTTTCGGTTCATCTTTCCTCCGCTTTCCCACAATGCCCTACCAAATAGAACACCACAACAACTGACTAGCAACCACTCAGAACACCTTAGTAACCACTTAACAACCCCATAGCAAGCCTTAAAGGCCCACTGAAGTGCCTTAAAATGTGCAGAATTATTCAATGTGTTGATATAATTTCCACTGAAACAGGAAAACAGGGCGGGACATAGAACAGCTCCTCTCCTTTTTTAAAATAGCCAATAGCATTTAGTTTATATCACAGCTTGGCAAAGCCGCAGTTTCCTCCTAATCTCAAATCCTCCATATTGTTTTAAAATATAGCATTCTGTGCAGAATTCAAATGGGTCCAATATGTTTTCTGGTATGCGCTTGCTCACATATGATCCGCGCTTTGCTATAATGTGGGTGCGTTGTGCCAGTTTGCGTGACCCAATGGAAAGGATATTTACATCGTCTGAATCGTTCCCTATCCCCTATATAGTGCACTATGTGCCATTCATTATGTAGAAAATAGTAAATGTGTGAACAAGTGACTGATTTCAGCTGCAGCTTCAGCGTCTATTTATTATGCTATTTATATTTATCTTTAGACTCTTTAGAGCATTTTATTGGACTGAAAATCTGGGGCCATATTCACAAAACATTTTATCTTACCACTAAGAGTTCTCCTAAATGGCAGTACAAGTTCTTAGTTGAGAGTTTTCTCTTAAAACTTATTCTCAAAGCTGCTGAGAGCAAGGAATAGAGAGAAGTAAGAATAGGGTTGACCTCGTTGCTATGGATGATGTCAACACACTTACTAACAATGCCCACAGTGATTGGCTGATAGGAGAGTGGTCTCTGTCAGTGATTTAATTATAGAAATATTTTGTTGAATGAGGTTTCATGTTGCTATATTCAAATAAAATGTTTCAAATAAGAATGTTGCCATATTCAAATAAAGATTTTAAAAAGTAGGCTAAGCGTCACTAATTAGTATATGTTTAGCTAATTGTCAGACTCTAACATCTCGAGAGATTGCAGAATTCAAGCGAAAATTATGTTTTATAAACAAAGTTTGTTTGAGTCGAGCCGACTCACCTAGTTACCTCCACAGTTTTCTGCATCCCTCCGCCACCCCGTTACTCACTCTAGGTCTGCGATACGGGGCAGAACTCTGAGTTGGGCTAAATTCAGAGCTCGGAACCCTTGATTGCTTCGGACGCTTATATTGTTTTTCTTTATTCAATCATTTGTAAGTGTGAACTCGTAAAAACAACTACCACAGGTAATCTGACATTATTATTTATTATTAAAGATACATTTATTATCACTATTTCCTCAATGTGTATAGTGTCTTTGGGCAGATTACGTCTACATCCATTAGTATTGTTTGTGATTTGGTCTTAGTGACTTAAGAGTCCTCTTGACTACTCTTAACGTTTCACAGATTTAGGAGCTAGTTTTAGTGCTAAAATGCTTTGTGAAATACTCTTAGAGCAAAAATGTAGGAGTCCTAAAATTAGGACTGACACGCCCATTATTTTTAAGAGTTTCTCCTAAATCTGCAAGTTAGGAGCTACTTTTAGCCTTAAGATGTTTTGTGAATGATGCCATCAAAATCATTGATCATATTTTGTCATTGTTTTGGAGCACACTAGCTTATAGATAACAATAAGGCTAACATATTCATACTAAAAGCCAAAAAAACTTTCATTTAGATTTTATGCATAAAGTCCCAAAACTTCATTTTGGAACTTAAGGATCCAGCTAGGAATGTGTTTCCTGTACAACGGTGTAACTTGCTGCTTAACTACCATATAGTCGAGGAGAAAAGTCTCAAAAATAGGTTGAACCTGACATATTCTGCCATACTTTTTATTTGTGTTTTTTCTGTTAACTTTGGCCCTAAGAACCAATAATTGGAGGGTCTGCTCTGCCGGAAATATCGCGAAAAAAAATTGTGGCCATTTTAGTGTATGCACCCTTTATTTTTCATCAGAAAATTGTGAAAAAAAAAGTTTTTTCTTCAAATCCTCAGTTTGTTGGGTATGCTTTCAATAAATGCATTCCAGATACACAGAACACATGTGCTGACAACATCCACTGAAAAAATAACTCTTAAAACACATTTTTACATGATTTACATCAATTTAATGCAAATAATTTTAGGCGTTTTCTCACTTTTTTCCAATATATTCATCTTTACTTCATTGGCAATCAACTATTTCCCCAAGTTATGACATCAGTCAATATGCCATTCTTTTCACCAAACAGTATACTCATTCCACAGAAAAAATTATAAAAATCCGACCAAAATCAATGGATCTGTTATGATTTCACTAGTTGGCGATTAACAGGCTCAGAACCTCAATGGAATTTTAGGCTACTTTCAAAATCCTGAAAAAACATGCTGGATATTTAGCATCATGGCACACTTATGCACACACAGGATCTTAGTAATTTTAAAGAGTTTGAAACAACCAACAAACGGTAACCAACGGTTACCAACGGACTTAAACATTGGTATCTGTGGTATGTGACAGGTCTGCCCCAGCGTTTTGGGAAAAGAATGGTAATATGGATATTATAATGGTAATTAACTAAAAGGACCACGCCAGTCTTCAACCAAGTATATTTCTGATGATTCTTCACCCCAAACGTGTCCCTGTAGCAGCATCATTCATTCTCTACTAGTATACTTAGCTAATAGCGTAATGTTTTAGCTAATTTTGGTGGTTTCTTTAAATAGCTCCTACAGTAATGGGGTAGAGATAGTTACTTTTTTTAATTCTCAGAATCTTATGCTCTATGAGAGGTATGTGTCCTATATGTCCATTTTGCTTCGACCATAAGTTGAGAAATTGAAAATTTAAACTGGACTTGCTAGGGAAAGAAATAGATAGGAGAATTTATGCTGCTACAGGGATACGTTTGGCGTGAGAAATCCTTAGAAATAAACTTATATGAAGGCTGGTGTGGTCCTTGAAGTGTTTTTCATTTTAGACAGATAGTAGGCTAGTAAGGATAACTAAAGGCTGCATTAAACGTTAGCTGCCGTTAGCAATTAGCTGCATGGTCAGGTCTTACATTCAGGTTTAGAAAAATTGTAGCTAGTTAGCTTGTGGCACACACTCTTGAATATGTGGTTTATGGGGACTCTCCAAAGGCATAATGGTTATATACTGTACAAACTGTTCTATCCCCCTACACTAACCGGACCCCTAAACTCATACCCATCAGCATTTTTTAAATTTCATAGTTTAGTATGTTTTTTTAAGCCATTTGGTTTATACATATGTGTCCTCATAAACCACAAATACCTGTACACACATGCACAAAAACACACAAAGCCCACTATGTGTCAGAATTCTAAGCTGTTGATGAAGTCAACACAGTGTAGTGCTTCCAGGTTCTGTGGTAGAGATGGCAAAGCTCATTATGGCGGCTCATTTTTGGCCAGTTCCTGCATCAGCATCAAATGCTTGCGTCGTGGAGCTCATGTGAACAGTGCCGGCCAATGGTGAGCTGGCGTTCTGATGTAGAACCGGAAGCACTGCACTGTGTTAACTACATCAACAGTATAGGAGAAGGATACAGACAAGAAAAAATTGTTTAACAAAGTCATAATTTTTGTTTTGTTTGTTTGCGCACAAAAAGTGTTCTCACCGCTTTAGCATTAAGGTTTAACCACTGTAGTCACATGGACTATTTACTACCTTTCTGGGCCTTTAAAGTTATAATGACATTGTTGCCAATGGATGCTTTAAAAACCCTTCACATTACATCAAAAATATTTCAATTCGTGTTCTGAAGATGAACGAATGTCTTACGAGTTTGGAACGTCATGAGGGTGAGTAATTAATTACATTTTTGGGTGAACTCACCCTTTAACAACACAAGATGTATAATAATTGCTATAGTATTGCAGTTAATATAGTTAGCAATAGTACCTGCAGAGCCGCCAAGCCGATTGAAAAGAAGGCAAGGTCTCGCGAGATGAGCGGTGTCTAGCAGGTGTTTACATAGAAAATTCCTGAAAGTTCCTGTAAAAAAAGTTCCTGGTACAAATTGTTCCGGGTAATTTCGGTGGAAACAGGGTTTAAGTTGAGCATTATTTGTATGCGGTACATTTTTCACTGTGGATTTTTTTGGTAAATCAGGCACAGTTATGGCTTAGTCTTTTATGATATGAACTCGACAGTAATGCCACAACAAAGTAACTGTGTTAATTCTAATGCCTGATCTGAGACCAATGATTTCTGATATGTAATGATTCATGGAGCTACAGTCAGATGTTCTTTGTCTATTTGTCAGTAAATCAAACCAGTGACTAAATGGTCAACTTTACATTGTTCCTTATTAAAATAAAGTAGGATGAAATAAATATGTTATTTAAACTGTGATTAAATAATATATAGAAAGTGGTCAAAAACGTTCCCTTTACAATCACTGGGGCTGTCAATCAAACAGTGCGTGCTGGAGCTGTCAATCAAACAGCGCAAGTTTATCAGTGTTTTTCTCTGATTGGACTCTAGCCAAAACTCCCGTTATAATCAACAAAGCTCTTATTAACATTGTTTGCACTGTTAGTTATGATGAAAGCATTCGTGAGATTGCAGAAATCGAGTCACAATGATGAGATTGCTGCATTCATGTGCTCAGCATGTCTGTGTAGCGAATTAGGGGAAATATTAATAATTATTCATAACTCATTATGATTATTCATTATGATTAATTATGAATATTTACATCAGTTGATGAGATTAAATCGATATAGCTACATTACATTACAATTAATCGACCAGTTCATCCTGTGAACACTCAGTATTGAATATTGGATGTTGAAAACATGGATGAAACAGTGGATGTTGTCAGCACATGTGTTCTGTGTATCCGGAATGCATTTATTGAAAGCATACCCAACAAACTGAGGATTTGAAGAAAATACTTTTTTTCCCACAATTCTGATAAAAAATAAAGGGTGCATACACTAAAATGGCCACAATTTTTTTTCGCGATATTTCCGGCAGAGCAGACCCTCCAACTATTGGTTCTTAGGGTCAAAGTTAATAGAAAAAACACAAATAAAAAGTATGGCAGACCATGTCAGGTTCAACCCATTTTATTGAGCTTTTGAGACTTTGGCTCCCCGACTAATAGTATAATGCATCGTTGGAGAAAACACTAGTCATGACCCATTTCCTGAAACCATAGTAAATTTGTCTCACATCACGTCATTCGACCTGTGTTCGTTCAACAACAACCGTCGTTAATGCTATCATGCAGGTTGTGAAGATCAACTTCTGCTAATTAATTGATTTGGGATCTATGTCAGATTATTGATGTAAATAACAAATATGCATTATGGGCAACAACCTTAAAATGCTTACAGCTCTTCAAACTTTAAATCTCTCTTCAAAACATCAACGTTTTCAAAGTATACAAGGCTGATATAACACAAAATTAAACTTCTCTCTTCAGAATGCCCGTTATTCAATGAACATACAAGCTATATAACCTTCAAACTAACCCTTAGTTCTGAATTTCCGAGTGAGACTTTGTCAAGCCGACAAGTTTGCCTTCACCAGTTTTCCTTTTTTATGGTGTTGCTATATTTGCTTACATAGCTCTAAAATCTTTTATCATTACAGAGTTTCTTCCTATATACCAAACGTGGTATCAGGCATTTTGTATAGTACTTAGGTGTGTGTATGGTTGCTGTGTTGTTCTATGGAATTTAAGCATCCATTTTCTTCTTATAATGTTACATTTCTACCACAGTCAGCCTGACTCCACCCCGCCTGAGATACCAATCATAACTCGTAAGGACAATCCTTTCTTAAATCCTGAAAAAGAAAGGGCAAAAGAAGGGGGTGAGGAAGATGAAAAAGAGGTAGAAGTGAAGATAGTAGTCCCGAACCCACACAAAGACGATCTAGCAAGGAGACGGACTGAGGGAAGGCCACGCCCTCCCAAAGATCCTCATCAGTCATTGGTCCAGACTTCCATCACTCAATCAGATCTGGAAACATGGCAGAGACTCAAGATGAATACAGAGAACAGGTGCATCAAGACAAACACATACACTTTCTCATACATTTTTTTGCTTTTTATACATTGGCCACAGTGTCCAAAATTAACACGCGATGAGCCCCGTGAGTAACTAAATACAATGGAGTTACTGGTTATTTTGCTGGTAACTTCATCAGGAACTGTAACCTTATATATGGTTTGAATTTTACATGAAGACCTGTTTTCAATATGATGCTGGAAGTGACTGAAAGTATGCTAGGGGAAAAAACTAATAAAATAATCATGTTGTTATTGGGATAAATAAATCATTTGTTAAATAAAAAAAATGCTGGTAAAAATAAATGTATTTAAATAATAATATTTTTAAATTTACATCCATTTTAAAGAAAATATTTAAATTCACTTGCTACTGTATTTGCATGTGTGGCAAATAGTTAATTCTGGACCCTGATTGACCACTCTTAGCCATTCTCTCTCTGGTTTATCCCTCATGCTAAGCTCAGTTTATCCTTCATACTGATCTACAGTGAGTCTGACTCCACCCCTGTTGAAGTGCCAATCATAACTCGCAAGGACAATCCCTTCCTGACCCCTGAGAAAGAGAGTGGGAGTGAACAGGCGAATGAGGAAGGGAAAGACAGAGAGAAAGGGGGTTGTGTGGTGATGCCTAATGTAAAGACAGATGACCTGGCCAGAAGGCGGGCCCAAAGTGGGTCTGTCCCACAGAGAGACCCCCGGCAGTCATTGGCTCAAACAACCATCACTCAGTCAGACCTGGAGAAATGGCAGAGGCTCAAGATGAATACAGACAGCAGGTGCCTGACATGTGACCTTTACCTCTGACCTAACATGACACACTTCAAGACTTTTTTGAAATTTCACACTGCTGAACTCTCATTTACTTAAAGAGGTCCTATTATGCATTTTCAACTTTAGTTAATCTGTAACATTGCTGTTTGAGCTTCAGAAACATCTGCAAGGTTACAAAGTCCACTCTAAAGGGAGACATTATATTTGACAGAATCCATTTTCAAAGAACTACAATGAACATTTTTTCCGGGCTTTGTGAAGTCATAAAGTTACTAAGTTAAATAATCGCCGCCCACAGAATACGCACGAGACGGGGATGAGACCTGGCTGAGCTGCATTAGACAAGACAGTGTTGACGCTGTTTGGTCCACCCCGTTTCCAAAACCTTCCTAAGGCTGACGAGAGAGGTTAAAATGTATTTTAAACACTGTTCCTGAACATTAAATAATACCCCAACGTTTATCTGTGTGTTGGACATTTTACGGAGAACAGCTTCCAGAACCTACACAATGCAGTACAATGCAGGCTACGCACAAAAGCGTACCACAGTAAAAACATACCAATTTGAAAGGTCCTGTGAAATCCGTGCTTGCAAAGTCCATGCATGAAATTGTTCTGGACGATCCTCTTGTTTGCTAACATTCTTAAGCCTGAATCAGGCTTGAATTGTTTTTTATATTGACAGCACCCTTAATATTTACATCTGAGTAGATGAAACTCCCATTTGGGGCGTGACATTTCCAATCACGCCAATCACGACAAACTGGCCCAGCTAACCAATCACATCACATTTCGTATATTTCGGAAGGAGGGGCTTCATCGAAACAGGAACTAACAATGCTGATAGGTGCTGTGATAATGTATGTGAAAAATAATGTGTTTTGAACAATTAAGCATTGAAGTCCTCCTGAACCGGAAGTAGCAAGTGAGTTTTCTTCAGTGCTGTGACGTATTTCCAAGTGAAACTTCAGCGCTCCTCCTCTCCATCTCTCGCTCGTAGCAGACTAATGGTTGGAGGGGAGTGGTTACGCATTTTCAAACCTAAACCGTCAAACTGACATCATCTGAGAAGGAACGCCGTTTATTGGTGTTTTCCTTTGGCTTGTGTCTTGCTCTGTGTCCTAACCAGACATGATGCAATAAAACAACAGACAATATAATCTTTTCCATGTAAACTATATCCATGAGTTGGCGATATTTTTTAAATATATATATTTAGAAGTTATTTTATTCTTTTTCTGCTGAATATTTTTAATTTTTTTTCCACTGTATCATCACCCTCAGCTTGCTCACAAGTTGTAAGAGAAAAATACTATTCATAGTACACTTCCTTTTTTTTATGTATTCAGAAAGGACTAATTAAATTGACCAAAAGTGACAGGCATGTATAATGTTACAAAATATTTCTTATAAAAAAATAAAAAATAAATTGATCTTTTGAACTTTCTATTCATCAAAGAATCCTGGAAAAAGGTCTGTTTCCACAAAAATAACTGTTTTCAATATTGATAATAATACGATTTTTTCTTGAGCACTAAATCAGCATATCAGAATGATTTCTGCACCCAAACTTTTAAACGAATGTGTAAGTTATATTGTGATATTAGGTATAAAAAACATACTCTGTTAACTTAGTAAATATAAGTAAATATTTTCCACATAATATTTTAATAATTTGTTGTGGCTTTAGTACAAGGACATAAAACCAGTAATGTTAACTTATTAATATCACACTTAATATTTTCCACATATGTTGCTGCTTTCATATTTTAGCAAGAGTGTATGGTCTTCAAATATATTGGCTGTGACTGTGTGCCATCACACATTTTTGCTGGCAATGTAGACAGACGAATCACTTGTCTCTGAAAAACTATTGCGTCTGGTTAAGACGCAGTGCGAGCCTATAATGTATTTTAATCAGTCGAGGCTTAGAGCCAAGAAGCTCGGTCTGTCATTGGCGTGAGTGCTGCGTAAGAGGGTTCTGTGTCTTGTTACGCTGTTGTGGAGATGTTTGTTAAAGTGGGCCTTTGTGAGACTCCAAATTCTGTTTGCAGAGGGAAGCCCCTCTCAAGCAAACAGACGTCACCAAGGCAACTATTGAAACCAAGAGATGCTCACAGAGAAAGAGGGAGGGGAGCATGCGAGTGTAAGACCACATACTAAACTGTTGTACAGGAGCCAAGGCTGTGTGTCATTCCTTGAGTATAGTACTTTCCCTTTATATGATTCAAAAGGCCATGCTTGCATCAGCATCAATGGGTTTAGCCTATTTGGATACCACAAAGATTCCCATTCAGACATCCATGACAATCCTCTCTATATCACTGACTTGACGTGACGTGGTCTTTCTTCATTAGTTTCACTGTTCATCATTTCTTTCAGTCTGCTCCTCTAATTCTTCTCTCTTTCTCTTCTTTACTCACATGTGTCATGTATGTGTGTGCGTGTGAACAGCGATGACCCTATTGTCCCTCTGTGTCAGACGTGTCTTGAGAAAGGCTGCCTCTCTGTCTCCTCCAAGACGAAGGTTGCCAAGAACGACCTGGCCGGTTGCCAGGAACGTTCCTCCGGTGAACGGCGGCGTTTTGTGACATTTGGGGGTGTGACAGAGATGGAGAGTACTTCCTGGAAAGAGGAGGATGAGGAAAGGGAAGAGGGACAGGGGGACGAGGCAGAGAAGCTTCGGTATCTCCTCTCGATGGCACCTGTTGCTGTGCCCACCATAGGGCTGGGCTCCAGACTGACAAAGAGAGCGGTGGGCAGGTAGGGAGAGAAAGAAAGACAGGATAGAAGGATAGATGCATAAGTACATGCACAATCATGCACAACAGACCAGAGGAGGAACGCTCATAAAGGGGCCACGTCATGTTTTTTTTAGCTTTTAATTTTTTTCCGGAGGGTCAAACGTTTTTTGAAACTAGAACAATCATAATAAAGCTTCTAATTCCACTCTCTTAGAATTATTATTTTTAATTTATTTATTTTGCTGCTGCATGCTGTGCCTTTAAAAAGTTAGTTCAGTCAAAATGACTCACCCTCATGTTGTTCCAAACCCTAAAGACTCTTCGGAACACAAATTAAGTCTTTATGTATTATTAATGTGTTCTCAGATTTCATTAAAAAAATCTTAATTTGTGTTCCGAAGATGAACGAGTGTCTTACGGGTTTGGAATGACATGAGGGTGAGAAAATGCTTTGTGTTTCATCTGCTGAACACAAAGAAGATATTTTGAAGAATGAAGAATTTTTTCTATACCATGGAAGTCAATGGGGCCCATCAACTGTTTGGTTACCAATATTCTTCAAAATATCGTCTTTTGTGTTCAACAGAAGAAAGAAACTCATACAGGTTTGGAACAACTTGGGGTTGTGTAAATGATGACATAATTACAATTTGTGGGTGAACTCTCCCTTTAAGGCGCAATGTCCGAATTACCGTGATTACAAGAACAGACTTAAAAAAGTGCTCACAACTTTACGAGAGCTGTAACTCGTACCACCTCACCGCCACAACCTCATAAAGAAACACTCAAAATGGCAGTGACTTCAGAACAATCTGAAAATAAGTGAAAGACACACAATACAGTTAATGTCGCCAACACAGAGTTGAATAACTAGCTAATGTCTTGCTAAATAAAGTTCATTAATAATTAATTTGCATAATAGCTGCTATTGTATTGGGGTTGTGTCTAATGATTATTCAAATTACACACATTCATTGTTTAATAGTGTTACCATGGAAACGCACAGTTCTGAGTCTGAGGACGTGAACAGCTCAGAGTAGAACGTCCTGGTTGTCATTACTAATTATGGTAATGGTTTCTATCCTTTTTCGTTATTATTACATCACAGTATGACCCCTTTAGTCAGTGCTCATTGTCGGGAGCAATAAATGTTGGTCCAGTGATGTGAAGAATTCCGACACACTATTACAAACACTGCTTGTTGAGGACTGCCTGTTCTCAGTTATGTTTTCCAAAGGATCTGGATGCATAAACTCACCCTCAGAGTGTGTTAGAGTTTGGGAATGTGTGTAGTGATCTTAGCAGTGATGCTGCATTAAAAGGGCATGTCGGTTTCATCTCACTGGGGTTTATGAAGCTGGTGGACTTGTGTCTTGAAAGACTGTTAGCATGATGTACCCCTGAGTGATGCTTAAAACTGCTTATATTTGGGCTGTTTAGGAGGGAAAATAGGCTTAATTGAGGCTGTTAGTATGGTGTTAAACAACTGTAGCACCCATAGGCTCTTATTTGGGTTGTTTATGAGAGAAATTAGCAGTGAATGGCTTTCTGTGGTGGTGTGGACTGAAATATCTGAGTCTGACTGAAGGAACAGGAAAATTCTGTAGTGATTTTGTGTGATTCTGTAGTTTTGAGTAATTGCAATGCAGTTGCTTTTGTTCCCATTGGACTGCATCTTTCAATGCCTGTAGGCTATCTGCATTCTCTGTCCTCTCTGACCCCCTCATTTTTTCCTTTTCCGTTTCTGACTTATTGTTTCTCTTTTTCCTTCCACGTCTCATACATCATGAACTAACTTAGTGGAGATGCAAACCCTGAGCCTGCTCCCATCATGCCCCCTGAACCTCCGAACCCTGCCATGTTTGACCTTAAACTGCCTTTGACCTCCACCGAGCGCATGGTGCTGGAGGAAGAACTGGATAAGAAAGCTAAGGATGAGAGGGAGGATGATGAAGAGGACGAAGAAGAGGAGAGGCAACCAGATATAGAAAAGGATGACATGCTAGCTCGTAGAACAGGAGCACATCAGAAGCCAGCAAGCGGGACATATAACAGATTCCTCCCGCAGCCGGCGTTCAAGAGAGAAGGCGCTGCAGGGGCTTCCAGAGCCAAGAAGGGAAGTATCCAGATGAGCATGAGTGGAGACAGAGACATCCAGTACCTGGAAAGAAACATAAAGACAAAGAGAACCAAGATTGGACAGAGGTGGGACAAGCAAAACTAACTGGAAGTCTCAAAATTTTTCTTTGTTATAATGCGTGCGTCTAACATGCTAACGTGCCATGGTGAAAAAGATTTTTTCTCATCCTTTTGGGTGCACTATTTATTGCTAAGGCAAGCATGACTTTGAGCTTTTCTCATACTTGGTTAGGAATTTACTGCCGTTTGCACTGTTAAAATCCTGGCGATGCAATAAGTCTAAATAATTTCCAATAAATGGCTATTAATATTCTGTAAAGTTTTGTTTAAATACATAAAACACTTAAAACTATCATCATTATGTACAGTATGGACAATTTATATTTGGGGATTTGCAAAAAAGTGTTAATAAATTGTTTTTAAAGATTAACTACAAGTGTTACATGACAGATGACAGCAAAGTCTAAATATAAAAATTCTTACAATATAGAAATGATGGATTTAAATAACCAGCAAATTAAATATCCAATATTGATCAATACAGTTAATTAATGTAAGACTATTGGCACATTACTGGTATCAATATTGTGCATCAGATTCAACAATAAATTAGGCAAAACAACATGTAGATTTACATTGAAAGGGGAACTTGTCATATCTAGAAACCATAATTCTTGGGTAAATCTCACTGAAGTGCATAGAAACCAATTTGCAATACCCTAGCAACCATCCAAAACACCAGAACATTTTTGCAGTCAGTTAAAATCACTCAATTTTTGTTTTGTTTTTTCCTTAGAGTGAATGTACTGTATGTGTGTGGATTTGTTTTTACCCTGTTTGCGTTAAGTTGTGCCTTATAGAGTATTGTAGAATATTGCTATATCAAACTGAGTTGAATTGTGTGAGTTAGTTATCAGCATATGCTATTTTAACAGACACGAACCAGTCGATGAAGTACCAAAGACACCTGTTCCAGTTGCTGTAGTGACCCAAAAGAGCCCTGACATTGTGCATCCATCTGTAACTAACGTTGATCGCTCTGGAGGTTGATGATGATGATGATGATGATGATGAATGGGGGGAAGACGGTCACCTGCCAGATTTTGAGAAAGATGACATGCTAGCACGAAGAACTGGATCTTATCAAAAGCCGAGTGCAGGGGCAGGACAGTCTTTTAACGCATTTCTGCCCAAACCTGGTTCTGTCAAACAAAAAAACACCCCTGTCAGTGGATCGCAGTCATACTTCAAGACTAGAGAGCAGGAGACAACCCTGTCTCTGGACAGGTTAGGACCCCCTGGAATGAAGTGTTTGGAATGAAGCGTTTCCTTGAATGAGTGCAAGGAATGTTGCTTTTGTGGTGCCCATGCAAAAGAAAATTGTTTAAATTTCCTTGATTTAGATCTGGGTTTGAGCTTGCTGGTGACTTTTGAATGTTTACTAATATTTGTGACTGGTTTTGCATTCATTCGGAGAATTTTATATATATATATTCAGTATCTGTTCAGTGTTTTTTGCACTTGTTTTCTCAATTCTTCCTGGCTGGTCTGGCTGTTTATTGGTGTTTTGTAGTCAGAGAACAGAGCCTCAGCCTCCCTTTCATTGCCCTGCTTTGCTTTAGTAACCATGGCAACTTTCTCAGCTTCACCCTTAGCTCTGTGGCCCCGCCCCCAAGAGATGCTGAGGACATGCGTAGGAAGTGTCAGCAGATGATGGACAGGCAGGAGGCGGGCTCTGTGGGTGTGGTGGGACATGAAAGTCTTATTAAAGATGAGACTATTACCAAAAGCCCCTCCCCCATACCCGACCAACCCTCACGCCGGTCCCTTTGGCAGGAAGATGATGATCTCCCCCCAATGTGAGAAAGCACTTTCAGGACCAATTTATTACTTTTGAAAAGAGCTCTTACTCAAATGTATTTTTCTATTTCTGCATGGAACGAGTGTCTCATGCCTGTATCTCTGCATTTTATCACTGTTTCTCTTTACTTCGCTCACTGGCGCAATTGTTACCTTTAAAGGTGCTATAATGGATATTGTTATAGGAATATTTTATTTGAACAAAGACACTCTCATTTAAAGAGTTGAGCTTTGCTTATAAGTGGTCTAATGCAGATAACATCACTTATGGCACCTTTAAAGTCAACATAAAATGCTGCCTAGAACCCACTGAGAATTTACTGACATACTGTGTGAATATTTAGCAGAATATTTTACTAGCTTTTGTTTTGGAATAGCGTTCACCATGGAATCGTGTACAATAAGATTAGGAAAGTACATTAAGAAAGAAAATATGTTGCATTTTGATTTCATGTTGACTTTAAATGATGATTGACACATGAAAAAAAGGACCAGTGGAGTAATTTCCTGCACAAAGTGTGTAAAAACCCTTTTAAATTATATCTAATAAAACATTACATTGAACAGAAGCTATTATATATATATATATATATATATATATATATATATATATATATATATATATATATATAACCTAATTTTCAGAAAAGTTTTGTAAAATGCAATAAAATCAAGACCCTGTGATTTTGTTATATCTCTATAAAAAGTACAAAGAAAGGATTTCCCATGTTTTACTGACCAACCTAATTTAATTTTGTATATATAAACTGATTTTGATCTTAATGGCTGCAACACACTCCAAAAAAGTTTGGGCAGAGGCAAAATAAAAGTGAATATATTATAGAATATCCTAGTTAAACTGTTTTGAAACAATCCACAATAAGAAGGTGAATTAGTAATAGATGGATGTATTTAAAAGTGATTGGGTATAATAGCGCCATCCACCAAAGGCTCATTCTTTGCAAGCAAAGATGGATCATGGCTAACAATTAAACAATTAAACAAATCAAATTTCAAGATTGCAAAGTATTTAAGTCTTTCACTATCTACCATACATAATATCGTGAAAAGATTCAGTGAATCAAGAGAAATCTTAGGCTGTGTAAGGCAAGGCAGGAAACCTCTGACCTTCGAGCCCTTAGACAGCATTACAAACAATCAAGCTACTGTGTTAAATATAGCCACTATGTGCTTGAGAGAACTTTAGGAAACTGTTGTCTCTTAACACAGTCTGATGCTGCTTCAAGAAATGCAACTTGAGTCTCTGTTACACAAGGAAAAAGCCATACATCAATTCTATGCAGAGATGTCGGCAAGTTCTCTGGGCCCGAGCTCATCTCATATGGTCTAAAAGACAGTGGAAATGTGTACTGTGGTCAGATAAGTCCACGTTTTTGAGGAAAAACGGACACTGAGTTCTCAGCCCCAAAGACAAAAGGGACCATTCAGACTTTCATCAGGGTCCAATGCAAAAGCAAACATCTGTCATGCTATGGGAGTGCATCAGTGCATGGGTGACTTGCACATATGTACAGGTACCACTGATGTGTGTATTGGGATTGTACAGAGACATATACTGCCAGGCCTCACTCTGCATGAGCTCCAACAGAGTGGTTTATTAGACACTCACCAGTGGATGCGCCTGACTACCTGCAGTCCAGATCTGTCTCCTGGTGAAAATGTACAGCCCTTCATGAAAAGGAGAATCGGACTACGTCAACCATGGTTAAGCAGCTGTCTTGTATCAGGCGAGATTTGGCAAAAATGTAACTTGCAGAACTGCATTAATTTTTATCCTCAATTCTCAAATGATTTTAAGTGTAAAAAAAAAAAGAGTAAAGGTGATGTGACACAGCAGCAAACATGCCTCTGTCCCAACTTTTTTGTAGTGTGTTGCAGCCATAAAAAAAATCTAACTTTGTTTATTTACAAAATGCAATTAAGTTGCTCAGTGAAAACATTGGAAATCTTTTGATTTTTTTGTACATTAGATAAAGGTTAAAGAGAATTAACAAATTACAGATTTGTTGTGCAGTTTATTGCATTTTACAAAATGTCCCAACTTTTCTGTAAATAGGATTGTGTGTGTGTGTGTGTGTTACTGTGTGTGTAATATAGTGAGGTAAGCTTTTATTTTGATGGGTAATAATCAGTATTTTATATTTATAAAGGTCTATAGTGTTCTATTATGTTCAGCTGTTTTGTTCTTAAGCTCAACTTTATTTTTAATTTTTTTTTATTCATTAATGTTCTAGATTCAGAGCTACTAGTGTTTCTGATGAAACAGAGTAAGTTTCTTTTATTTTCTCTCTTATCTTTCCGTCTTTCGTTTCTTCTGAGCAGTTGCATGTACTATAAACCCATGTATTCAACAGTGTCTCTATTCACATGCAGATACAACCATTTTCTAAACTGACATACTCTCACTTACTCCATGCATGCATATTCAAAAGTATTCAAGCCTGCCCCTACACATGCATGTAATAATGTTTGAATCTTTCTCATGGTTTGCTGTGGTGGATACTTCGTTTTCCTGGAGAAAGTGGCTTCACATGCATACACACTTTTATAACCTCAATCCACTACAGCATGCCCAGTTGCATTAAAGGCATAGTGGATTTTTTTAAATTAATTTACTCGCCTTAATGTTGTTCTAAATCCATATGACTATATGAGGGGGAGAACATAAGAATGTGCTGGTCATCAATCTTTTCCATGTATGCATTTACAATAAATTGGACCTTTCAAGCTTCAAAAAGGATGCAGATAGGACTTATTTTATGAAGCCATACGATAGCTCTATGTGAGAAACAGATAGAAATCTGAACTCGAGAACCGAATTTATCTAATTCGTTGAACAAATATTCAGAACAGTATATATATAACAATAACAATTACAACCAAAAGATTGGTTATATACTGTATAAATACACCTGTATACTGGAAACGAAAATTAGTAGTTTAATAGTTTTTTAAACTACAATTTAATATGGTATTATGATAATATGGGTTTTGAACAACATGAGTGTTTCTTGAGCAATAAAGAAATTATATTGTCACATATATATGTAGATCTACTTTCACTGTAGTTGATCTGTTTGTACTGTACATGGTCCTGACCAACATGTCTTGCTCATCTGCTAACATTTCTTCTATGCCATTAACATACTGACATTTCATATTTTTTATCAAGAAGTTTCTGTCTTTGTGCCTTCAGGTTTCAGAGGCAGAGATGTAATATTATTTCAGATCTGGCTTTGATTGAATTTTCCTTTCTTCAGCTAAAAGTGTAACCTTGTAAATGTGTTTATGTTTGTTATTTAAAGGAGTGTGAGTTTGATTGACATGCGTGATGAAGAGGATGAGCTTGCCTACCTTCGGGCGCACAGCCAATCACGGCATGAGCACCTACACAACCAGTACAACAAACTCAGAGAGGAGGAGGACCAGTGGCAGGACGTGAGTCATACAGTACAAACCCACACACAAACACGTTTAACAAGCTCACAAGTGTATACATGTGTACGTTTTCTGGCTTCTGTGTGTAGGACTTGGCTCGCTGGAAGAGTCGGAGACGAAGTGCTTCTCAAGATCTGATCAAAAAGGAAGAGGAGAGGAAGATGATGGAGAAGCTAATGACAACGGATAGAGGAGCCGGTCATCGCAGGAAGAGCATCAAAACATACAAAGAGATAGTAGAAGAGAAGTGAGACAAATTTACATTTTTACACCCTGTAGATTTAGATTGTGGGGGTTTAGTGAGTATGATGCACATTTTGGGATTGAAGTACAGTGACGAGACAACTGTTTAGTGAAATTGTGTTTTAGATTTTACCAGGGCTGCCTTAGGGTCAATGACATGATGCTCTTTTTTTTGTCTGATTTATTAATTTATTCAAAAATACATTCAAGTCATTCTTGAATAGAATCCACCTTCTAGAATAAGCATTAAAATAAAATAAATATTATATTATATTTAAAATAAATGCTGTTTTTTGAGTATCAGAATTGTTTTTGATATTGATAATATTAATAAAGTGAAACTGAAGACTCGAGTAATGCTGAAAATTCAGCTTTGCCATGTATTAAAAGAGAAGCTATTTTGTTATTGGAATATTTGTTATTCCTTTTTACTTGATGGTTACACCACATTTTTAGAATCATAAAATTTTAGTTTTTCATGAAAATGAAATACGTTGTTTTTTTCCAGAACCATTAAAAAGCGACATGAATACAAAGAGTACATTTCTAAGAACTTTGCACATCTTGCACTATAATATGTCATTGACATTGGATTGATCTGACTCTCTCTTTCAGAGAGCGTAGGGAGCAGGAGCTACATGAACAATACTGTAAGGCCTCCACTCCTGAAGAGAAAGCAGCTGTGCTTCAACGTTATGCTCTCCGTTTCACCATCAGCGATGCCATATTGGAGAAACTCCAGCTCCCCAAACTGCCTTCTGCTGCCTCACCGATGCACATGCCACCTCTCCATCAGCCTGAGAAGAAGCCAACATGCACCGCCTTAGTTGAAGCAAAGGTTCCAGAGCCTGCACAAACTACCCAAACACACCACGGTATTCATGTAGACCAGAAGACTGCACAAAAACAGGAACCGGCACAACTCAAAACCCCTGAACTATCACCTGCCAAGTCCATCAAAACTCCAGAAGTCCTGTCAGCACCCACGCGGGTTCCTCCTGCTCCATTAAAGCCTGTACCCCTCATCACCCCAAAGCCCTACAGCCAGCCTAAATTCACCCAAGGCCTCCGCAAATCACTAAAGGCAAGTATATCTTACCCCGAACATTAAGTTCAAAAACCAATTAATTTAAAGATTATTTAGGTAGGACAGTGCTGGGATTTTCAAACATTTGAACCAAGGACACCTAAATATGATGATCTCCCTACAAAAGACACCCTTATTGAAATATAAAGACAGCTATAGACCCATTTAAACTGTATGACAAAAGGCATATTATAAAGACAAATTTACAAAATTAAATAGTTGGCTTTTACTGAATATATTATTTTTGAATATACTATTACTGTGGCTTCATTACAATTATTAAAAAATAAATTAATAAAAAATAAATATATAGTTTCTTCCCCTCAAATTTTATGTGGTCCCCGACCCCCAGATTGAAACCCCATGAGACAATGTTTTCTTAAGATAGTACACCCAAAAATTTAAATTTTGTCATTAATCACCCTCTTGTTGTTCAAAAACGATATCGCTGCATCTGAAAATGAATATATCCCTACTATATAGTATGCAAAAAACAGTATGCCTACAGAGTAGTATATCCGAATACATAGTATTCGGAAAAAAAGGTCCCCGGATGCCCTACTCCGGCGAGATTCTGAAGTGCACATTCGATGAACACTTTACTATCCCATGAGGCCACGGGAGAGGATTTATAAATGGAGTTCAAGGGAAGCAACTGACGCTGGTAGGTCACATGATCATGACAACATGGTAGATGTAGTACGTCCAGATTACATTCATACTACTTGCATTCATACTATATAGAATGTACCTTTTAAATGATCGTGAAGTAAGTTCAAATTCAAATGTAGTACCTACTCAGACGCAGCTTAGGACTTTCTTTCTTGTGTAAAACACAACAGAAGTTATCTATCAGAATGTCCAAGTTGCTCTCTTCCATGTAATGAAAGTGAAAGGAACCAGTGACAGTCGTGGTCACCATTCACTTCCTTTGTATGAAAAAATACCAACCTAGTTAACTCCTTTTGTGTTCCATGCAAGAATGACATGAAGGTGAGGATACATAATCAGCGTGAATAAATGTGTGTTCTTGTTTTTAATGCAGAGTGATGGGCTGATACGTGTGAATGGTGACAGCACGCAGCAGGAGAGCAGAGAGAGGGACGATAGAGATTCTGTGCATCGTCCTATCAACTTCTCTCCTTCACCTCCAAAGCCAGCCGCTCAAAGTCAACAAAATGTGGAGCTAATTGTGTTAGAAGCTTCAGACCACCAGCAAAACTTACAAACTTCCATTCCTGAACAGGAGAAAGAAGTTATAAAGATGGAAAAGGAATGTCCTATTATTTCTCAAGAAGAGAATATCAAAGAAGACACCTCAACTGCACTATCGGTGTCAGAACCAGCAGGTTGAAGATTATAATACTATGCAAAGTTTTCAATATTCAGCATTTTGGTTGAAGTTCTTATTTTTTTAGGTGTAATATAGTGCATATAAACATACAAACGTAAAAAAGATGACTTGAAATTAAAGGGGTAGTTCACCACTAAATGAAAATTCTGTCATCATTTACTCACCCACTGTAAACTGTATGAATAATTCTTCTTCTGTGGAACATAAAAAGATATTTTTTTGTCCATACAATGGAAGTCAATGGGCTCCAATGTTTTTTGGTTCCCAATGTTCTTCAAAATATGTTTTCTGTTCCACAGAATAAAAAATGCATACACGTTCAAAGTGACAAATGGGTGAATTTAGAATTTAGGTGGACCATCTCTTTATTTAGTTGCAACTTTCTGATGTCAGCTAGATTAATACACTGATGCTTGACTGCTCACATTTCAACTGTGTTCAGCAACTTAACACAAAGGGCCAGATTTACTAACAGCTTGCGCCAGCGTAAACTCTCTTTTGCTGTTAAAGGGATAGTTCACCCAAAAATGAAAATTAGCCCATGAATTACTCACCCTCAAATCATCCTAGGTGTATGTGACATTCTTCTTTCAGACGAATAAAAGTTGAGATATATTAAAAAGTCCTGGCTCTTCCAAGCTTTATAATGTCATTGACTGTTGCTTTGTTTTTGAAGTCCATAAGAAATGCATCTGTCTGTCAGATAATGTCCTCCACGTGGCTCCGGGGGGTTAATAAAGGCCTTCTGAAGCAAATTGTTGTGTTTGTGTAAGAAACATATCCATATTTAAAACTTTTTGAATTAAAGTTCAAGCCGATCGCCTTCCGTGGAAAAGTGTTGAAAGTGCCCTCTCGGAGTTCAAGATGCGTACGCGACCTCTGACGGGTGTACCTGGTAGCGTAAGCCTTTGAACTGCAGAGGCACTTTCAACACTTTTTCCATAAACTGAATATGGGAGCGATCGGCTAAAACTTAATAAAGTTTTAAAATATGGATAGTTTGCTTACACAAACGCATCATTTCACTTCCAAAGGCATTTATTAACCCCCCAGAGCCGTGTGGAGCACGTTATTTGACAGACAGATGCTCTTTTATGGACTTCAAAAACAGAGCAACAGTCAATGCCATTATAAAGCCTTGGAAGAGCCAGGACTTTTTTAATATAACTCAACTTTTATTCGTCTGAAAGAAGAATGTCATATACACCTAAGATGACTTGAGGGTGAGTAAATCATGGGATAATTTTCATTTTTGGGTGAACTAACCCTTTAAAAAACTACTGTCAGGATTTGACAGTACCAAAGACAAAGTGAAAAATTAGCGCTGACAAGGCGTTGGCACAGATATTTTTGTGGCTTTACTTATTGCATATGCATTTGTAGGAATTTCCCTTCCAGACACAAAATTTATGGGAGGAGAGTATTGAAATGAATCGTGCCAGGTGATTTACTAAGGTTTGCGCTCATCAATTTACTGGTGTTTGTGCCATTATTTACCGCCCACAAAAAGCATGTCTTAAACCAGATGCTAGCTGGTAGATTGCGTTGGTCATTATGGAAATGATCTGGCTGCGTCTGTGTTCTTTAATTTGCTCGTCGTCAGTAGATCACGCTCAGAACTGTCCACTCCCATCTGTGCTTTTTGGAATTGCACTCTCACGCTTATTTGCCCTGTTTAATAAATCTGGCCCTAAATGCGTTTACATGCAAAGGTCTAATTAAGCACATGTAAAGTTCAAATAAAAAGTAATATGATGTGACCCCTTTAACTAAAAGGTATATACTGAATCATTTTATATTAACTTATAGTTTTCATATTTCATCAGGAAAGCAGCCAGTGCCAGATACAATGATGAAGCTCAACTGTGTTGTCACAACAACCATAGTGACAGAACTCACTCAGACACACCAAATCCCACCAAATGACACGTCCTGCACAGAGCAGGTGGGCCCTAAATTTTGCACTTTTCACTTTTTAATAAAAGTGTTTAAATGTTTTTTGAAAAACCTAAACAAAATATAAAGCCTTACGTTGGCTGAAAGTAAATGATTAGTTTGGGACTAGAACTGTTCTTGTTCATGTGACTTCTGTTTAGTGCATCTTTGAGCTTTCATACTTTATTCTGATTGGTCAGTTGGTTTACTTGACTCAGATGAGAAATTTCCAATATAGCTGTACTACTTTTATGTAAATAAATTTTTTTAATTTTTTATCTTTGCAAAATAAATGAAAAATAAACCAATATTTCATATTACAAGTTGCCATGTAATAAGCAGGATAATGTACAGTCAGCTGGACATTTTCACAAAATAGACACTTGACACAAAATAGACTTCCTGAATAAAGTTCAAGATGGGGTGAATTTTTTTGCACATCATACTTTGATAAATAGGGTGAATGTGTACTCGACCTGCTTTTATGTCTATATTCACTGAAAAACGTGAAAATCTATAATGAATTCCTTTCATTCCCATTAGCTTGATTCAGTCCATAATTCATCTGATCTGAGCTCAACTGCCGAGACCAGCAAGGCTGACCAGACTTCATACTCACTCTCACAGACAGGTAATACAGCTCCAGTTGCCACATCCTTAATCTCTCATAATGTGATGAAAAAAATGAATCCTTACTCCAACTTTCCCACTTTTTAGTCATCCATTTACCTCCACTAAATCTTCTTTTTGGGTTAACTTTCTTTCTGGTTTATCTTTTTCGATCTTTATCTCTTGCTTTTTGTCTCTTTCATTTACTGTCCATCTTTTCTGGCTGGTATCATGTGATGTGCGTGTGGGTCTGTTAGAGTCCTCACATACCTCTAGTAGCTCTAGGTTACGCTGGGAGTTCTTCGCTCCAACAGGTAAACTGATAGATGAACTAATCGCACAGGGCTTCCCTCTCTGAACAGCAGATAATCCATCTGCATCATCTCTCGTTTGTCAACCTCCTTTAACTTCTCCTGTGGAGGTGCATTGTATAGTAAATGCTTGTCTGCTGAGGGCACTATGAGGCAACACTTTTTAAGCTGTATTTTAATGTAGAGGAAAGTGGGGTAAACGGTGCCACTTTAATTTAAGTAGTCCTATAGTTACGGACAAAGGAGACAGATGTGAAACATATCTTATATTACACACTACCGTTCAAAAGTTTGGAGTCAGTATACGTAGAAAAAAAGAAAAGAAATAATTAATATACTTCTATTCAGCAAGGACTCATTAATTACTGGTTTTACCCTCACATGGGGCAAAAGGCACACAGTATTTATACAAATACTTTCGCTAAAATAGTATGTTTTTAATAATGTCTAAGGTAATACTTGTTCAAAAATCACTTAAGCAAACTTTTAACTATTTTATGAAATATGCCGTCATTAAAATATGTTAATATAGAAATATATCTGAAAAATACAGAAACAAAATAATTTATAAAAGTAAGGATTCGGAAAGCATTGAATGAGATCCCATAATAATTTAATATAGATTTACAGTAGTAACAATAAATTATATTGTATTATATGAAATGATTAATATCACATTTTTAAATCTGATGGTTTCACTATTAGAGAAGATTATCTCTAAGGTGGACACACAACTCAATATATGATACTTACAATCAGAATCTAACCATGTCATGTCAACAAATGTTAAAGTCAGCGGCTGTTTATTATCATGTTAAATATGGTGCCTTTTGCCCCGACAGCAGGGGTGCCTTTACCCCAAAAACCATACTTTTACATATTCTTCCGTTATTGAAAAACTGCTGCTTTAATTACCTTGAACAAAACTGACAAACATTAACAAGACCTTTGTTTCAAAATATATTCATTCATTTTAGCTATTCTTAATTGCTACTTAAATCTACAATTTTTTTAAAACCATCAAATATTAGATCAAATGAGCGCAGAATCAACTTTGCGCTGCTGCCTGTAATCGCGTAAAAGATCAGACAAATTTCCATGTGCATCTTGAAAAGCAGATGTTTTGGAGATATTTATATATTTATATATCCAAAACATATATATATATTTCTTATAATATAACTTTATTTCTATATATATAGTAACTTTCTATTCATCAAAGAATCCCGAAAAAAACATGTATCATGATTAAACAGCCCAGCTGTTTTCAACATTAATAATAATAATTTTGAGCACCAAATCAGCATACTAGAATGATTTCTGAAGAATCGTGTGACACTGAAGACTGGAGTAATGATGCTGAAAATTAATCTTTGCCATCACAGGAATAAATTACATTTTAAAATCAGTTATGTTATGTTGTAATAATATTTCACTGATTAATCCATTTATTAAAATCAGTAAAAGTATTATTATTAATGCAAACAATCTTTCAATAACATTAAAAAATCTTACTGACCCCAAGCTTTTGAGATTATAATATTATATTACATTATATTAATTATATTATATTATATAAAATAGAATGCATATTTATTATATTACAAATAAAATGTATACACTTGAAAGTTCCAATATAAATATATTTTTAGATGTGGAAAAAATAAGCTTTGAAATCAATTTTAGTTGACTTGTAGAATGTAGAAAATTGTTAAGATGTAGAAAATTTCCTTTGACTTTGATTTACCAGTAGTACTTACTTGTATATTCACATGACAAAAATCTTGCCGTTTTCTTATTGAGGTGATTGAGTTTACCCACTCTCTCCTCAACTAAAGACCTTCCCTTCTAAACATAGATGTGTGTGTCATTTTGTCCTCATCAGGCATCTGTAGCATGGACATATGTCAGCACTCCATGAGCACAGAATAGATTTATTTAGTCTGATCATTGTGCAGTCGTATACGCAGAAATGAATTATTTAGAAATTAGGATGATCTGTGTTATATTGCTTTTTCTGTTTCCATGTAGAACAACCCTCAGAGAATACACCGTTCTTGTTTTGGCCCCATGTATACCTGCTATTCATATCCATCTTAGGTGATATAATCTTTGATCAAAGGTGGTCAGGCACACTTGACCACACTTTTGCATTTGTAGTCACAAAATCGAAGACCTTCAAAATCATAAGTGGATACAGGAGGCGCATTTGAGGTGCATGTAAATAATAATAATGTAATAAGTGTAAACAGGGATCTGTCTTGAAAGAGGACTATGAGATGGATGTCAGTATCTGATGTTAACTAGAGCCATAATGCCTCAACACTTTCTGTCTCTCACTTTCTGTCTGTCTCTTTATGCTCTGTGTCTGTGCACCAGTTTAAACTCATGTGTTGCTTTCGCTTTCATTAGCATAAGACGATATTATTGAGTATATGATGAGTTTCTAAAGCCTCTGTTTCCCTCTTCTTTCCTCCACAGAGGGGATTGACTACTCAATTGAATGTGTAAGTACTTCAGTCGTGCCAAACACCCATTCTTCCAGAATCTCTCCTTTATTTCCTCTTTCTGCACATCTTTTCAGTCTTTTTTTCCCTTGTTAGTCACTCATTGTAACTAGGAATGTGCATTTTGCTCATTTTGGCTGCTCGAGTACTCAAAGTGGATTGAGAGGAGCAGACTGTGTTTAATGTCTTTTGCCGTTGCATTGCTTCTCACTGGTGTTTCAGCGTCTCAGACCAACTTTCAAGAGCTCATGCGTATACCTTGTTGGAACACTGTAGGTGCACCCCTGTCTTCTTACATTCCTTTCCTTTTCTTCCTTTCGTCTTCTGTATGTGTGCGTGCATGAATCAGATTGAAACCCCAATGTTGAACCTTGCAAAAAGGGTTGATCACTGGACGTGGGATCCTAATGAAGAGCGCAGACGGCAGGAGAGATGGCAACAGGAGCAGGAACGCCTGCTGCAGGTACAATAGCCAGCTTGGGGTTTGTCTGAGAGAAGTGCGCACTTGCTGTTTTGTAGGTGTCAGTATTCTGGTTATCTGTTCCTGTCTATCCTTCACCTTCTCTCCAATTTATCACACTGTTTGTTGACTTCTGTAAAACTTAACTGGTATGACGTACTTTCTTCTGTGGAATATAAAAGGACAAATTTTGTAGAATGCACTGTTTTGAAAAAAAAAATTAAAGAACAAATTTTGAAGATATCGCTTGCATTTATAATGATTTCATACAAAAAGTGACACAAAAGTGAAACTAAATACATTTACATTATTACAAATAATATACTTCAAATGCTCGATTAGTTTGAACTTTCTATTCATCAAAGAATCCTGAAAAAAAGTATCACAGTTTCCACAAAAATATTAAGCAGCACAACTGTTTTCAACTGAGATAATAATAATAATTTTAAAAACAAAATTGAGCACCAAATCAAAAGTATTTCTTAAGGATCACTTGACACTGAAGAACAGAGTAATGACTGCTTAAAGGGTTAGTTCACCCAAAAATGAAAATTCTGTCATTAATGACTCACCCTAATGTCGTTCCAAACCTGCAAGACCTCCGTTCATCTCCGAACACAGTTTAAGATATTTTTGATTCAGTCCGAGAGCTTTCTGTCACTCCATTGAAAGTTTATGCACATAATACTCCGTGTCCAGAAAGGTAAGAAGAAAGATATGAAAAACATCATCAATACATCGACAATACATTTTGGTCCAAAAATAACAAAAACTACGACTTTATTCAGCATTGTCTTCTCTTCCGTGTTTGTTTGAATCTACGTTCATGAGTCCACAGTGACGCTGCTGATGTAAGACGCTGCTGATGTGTTGTCTGGCGTCCATGTAGTCTGAGGGAGAAGCATACTTTACGTCTTAAGTCAGCAGCGTCACTGTGGACTCATGAACAAAACTGCGGATTCAAACAAACACGGAAGAGAAGACAATGCTGAAGTCATAGTTTTTGTTATTTTTGGACCAAAATGTATTGTCGATGTTTCAAAAGAGTCTAACTAACCCACTGATGTCACATGGACTACTTTGATGATGTTTTTCAAACCTTTCTTCTGACCTTTCTGGACACGGAGAGTATTATGTGCATACACTTTCAATGGAGGGACAGAAAGCTCTCGGACTGAATCTAAAATATCTTAAACTGTGTTCCAGAGATGAACGGAGGTCTTGCAGGTTTGGAACGACATTAGGGTGAGTCATTAATGACAGAATTTTCATTTTTGGGTGAACTAACCCTTTAATATTCAGCTTTGTATTCACAGGAATAAATTACATTTTATTATTAACATATATTAATATGTTATATATGTAATATTATCACAGATGGGTTGCAAATAAAGTTTAAAGCAGGATCTATACGTAGCAGTAAAGATATATTTAACATAGAACTCAAGATACATGGAGACAGAACTCCTCAACATAACATAACAGAGAACGGACAGTTGAAGAAAGGAAACTTAGAACTTAAATACACAGGAAAGCGAGGGATCTAAATGAAAAACAAGTGAACGGAATCGGTAATTTAGGGTACAAACTGACACACACTAGGAAACTAGGTACACTTACAATGACCGGGCAAATACAAACAGGGAAAAGAGAATTAAAACTAAACCAAAACAGAGCACACAAGTTGCATGTATTAAACAGTTATTTTAAATAGTAATAATATTTCAGAGTATTACTCTTTTTACAGTAATGCAGCCTTGGTGAGCATAAGATACTTTTTTCAAAAACTCTTTTGCTTCTATATTTTTCTTAAAAATGTATGCCTTTAAAAATAAAAAGTGGTGTAACCATCTAAAGTAAAGAGTACAATAATGATAATAAAGAACAAAATTATTTTCAAATATACAAGGTGGAAAACAAATATTAGAATTAAGAGAAAATCTGTATATTTAAATAAAAAGCAATTGTCTTGGAGTTTCTGGTTATATTTTATTTTTACGGTGCTCTTGTTATAGTGTAATTTATACAAATAAATACTGAGTAATTATAATTAGCAACATTTACTATGCTTACTATATAATTAGGGTTATAGCTGCTTGTTATTATGCCTAATTTACTGTTATTAATATAGTAAGTACATGTAAGATGTGTAACAGGGATACTGTAAAATAAAGTGTTACCAAGTTCCTTCATTTGACCTGAACAAAGCGTATATAAAAATTGTTATTCATTGTTATTGCGAGTAAAAGGGCGACCACATTTCTTCTTTTTGTTCCATAGAAGAAAGAAAGTTACACTAGCTAAACTGTTGGTATTTACTATTTCTTTAAGCCCTCTTTTTCTTTCTCTGCAGGAGAAATACCAGAGAGAGCAGGAGAAGTTGAAGGAGGAGTGGGAGAAAGCACAGAGAGAAGTGGAAGAGGAGGAGAGGAGACACCATGAAGAGGTGCGTCTTCCTATTGTTTTACATGACAACTAATTAGTTCTTAATGATGACTTATTAGTTCTTAATCTATAGGAGAGGCGGATACTGGAGGAAACTGTGACCCCACTGACCCCTAGCACCTCAGTTTTATCATCCAGTATCGCGACAGATGCTCCGTCCCTCACCCAGCCCTCAGCCCCACATGAGACTATTGTCCTCTCCTTGGCTGACTGGGACAAGAAACAGGAAATGCTGGAGAAACAGGCACAGACGAATCAGAGTAACAGACTGACACACAGGTAGAATATTTGCAAAATCCATTAGAAAACATGTATACCTTTTCCACTGAAACGGTGCTGATGCTGGTGTTCAGCCAGGTGATCTACGAACCTCTCTCAGAATGACTTGGGTTTCCACTGAGCAGATGGACTATGTGACTATGTTACCCGCCTGCAAAAAATTCCTAAAACCCAACGTAATTTAATTCAGTGGTCCTGTTTACACCTGATATTAAGATGCATTTTGGTTGAATAACAACTTGCAACCACTTCTGTCCTGATTTTTTTGAGGGGAGGGTCTATGTGTCTACATGTATGCTTTTTTTCAGATCTTTCAATCAACAAAATAAGCTTGCGTAATTTACATATGAATGCGCACGGAGAAGAGTATCAGCTTTTGTTTCTGCTCTGATAGCCACAAGACCACGCTGAACCCTGTGAGTGTGTGTTAGAAATCAGGAATGGTGAGAGAACATTGTGCTGGGTACGTTTTTTCTTCAAGCCAAACGTTGGTCTTCAGCAGACAAAGTTTAAGTCCTGTCTGGCTAGCACGCTTCCTATAATGTTTACTCATTAAGTCAGTCGGCGGAGAGTAGGCAGTCTTTTGTAGCTGTTCGAACACGTTCGACCACATGAGTGTTTACACAATGAAAGCAATTTGGTCAAATGTGTTTTCGACTACCCCTGGAAATGGTTGAAAGTGGACAAGCTCAAAACTTTTTAGGCTCTGTTTACACTTGTATTTAGCGCTGTCTTCTTGTGATCCGATCGACCACAATGCATGTTAATACCAGGTGTAAACACTGGCTTTGATGTACTCTGACACCCTGTCATTGGAAAAGGTGTAACAGAAATATACATATTCAAATGTTGACATCATAACTCTGCATATGGGACATGTCCAAAGTTGTGTTTCAGTGTTCAATATAACCTCTCTAGCCCTGATCAAGTAATCACACCAGCTCAACAGAACGGTCAAAGGATTGAACCTCAGGAGAACCAAACAGCTACACCACAACTACAGTTTATACAGGGTAAGACACACATTAACCTTGGGTCAATCTGGGTCAAATCTTTTGAAAATCTATTTACGTAAACATGTAAAAGTTCTTAAATGTAATGTTTGTTTGTTTCATACAAAAAAAACTGGTTGCCCACTGAACCTATAAGCAGGGTTGAGCCAGGTCAGTACCTGGATGCAAGCACAGTCCTTCGGATGAGAAAACAAAGTAGGGATGTAACCCCGGCATCCTGGCCAAATTTGCCCATCGGCCTCTGTCCATCATCATGGCCTTCTAATCATCCTCATATACTGATTGGCTTCATCACGCTGTCTCCTCTCCACCAATAAGCTGGTGTGTGGTGGGCGATCTGGTGCCATATGGCTCCTCGTCCAGGTGGATGCTGCACATTGGTGGTGGTTGTGGAGAAGTTATTATTAATTATAATATTTTTTTTATCTGTAAACAACCACAAGTAGTGCAGTTCTTCACTTAAACAGGCACGTGACCATCATACAGGGCACAAAAAATACAAACCTTAACAAGAAATGTTTTCAGACAACAAAAAATTCTTTATGTGGCAAAAAATGGCAGACTGCAGGAACATAATACCTTTTGTTTAACATTTTCAATTTTGTTTATATAGCCCAATATCACTAATCACAATCCAAACAACATCCATCCGTTTTGATTGAGCACCTGAAAATGCCGCTTCATTTTCCTGTCATCATCTAACTCGCTCGACTAGCTGAGGAAATGGCATTGTGGGAACTGCATAGGAATTATGGGAGTGTTCCCTAGGAAAATTGTAAAGAACAGCAGGTATGTTGTGCTTGTTTGTAGGGCTGCACAATTTATATATATATATATATATATATATATATATATATATATATATATATATATATATATATATATATATATATATATATATATTTATAGGCCTATCAATATAAATATCAAACTAAATAATGCATATTACTATTGTAATAACACTTTATAAATCAGTAGAAAGGTCTAAGGTTTTATTATAAAATATTCAATTATTATGATAAAAATCTGTGACAGTAATTTCTTAATTTTTGCTTCAAAAAAACTCCTGTACACTTCTCTACACTGGTGAAAAATGTATGGTTTTGCATATGTTTACTTCAGATTTCTTTAGAGAGAAGTATTATTTCACACAAACAAGCGGCTCTGTCTCACACACATGCAAAAATGTATCACGCACGTGCGACTGTGGTAAGTTTATACACCATAATCTTTGTTTTCAAACATAATTTTCGAGGTGAATTATAATATTTAATTATCATTTTATTTATATAATTATTGATTATACAATTAATTATTATTAACAATATTATTGTATCAATAATATATTTTAATCATTATTCATAATAATACTGCCACAGCTGGACAATGCATAATTAGATAGGCAGAGCAAGAAAGCTTGCCCTCAGCCCATTTTTAACAAATATATTATTTACATTATTGTTATAACATTATATTTAGTGTTATATAATTAATATTATTATATGTTTTATAAAATATAAATCTTTGAGTCATGAATATCAGGTGGTTTTCTTAGGGTTACTACATTTGACCTAAACAGAGCTTTCATAAAAAATGTTTTATTGTTTTAAAAGAAAAATGAATGACCATCATACAGATCTAAAGGTATCATCTATTAATTTATTGTCACAATTTATCCTGGCTACATGTTGGAGACGCCACACTACTTTTGACAAAAGGGTTTTTAGAAATAGCCAAACATCTTAAACCAACATTTCAGAAATCCTTAAAAAAAAAAAAAACATTCAATAATAAAAATAACCCAGACTTAGCAGCCTTACTCATCTGCCACAATAATGTTTATACGTATAAATCACAATCCACATTCAATTAAAACCAGCAATTTAGCTGATACACTTTTTTTCTCTGTGTTATTACAGATGGCTCTTGGAGCTGTAAGTCTAAAGGCAGGCAAGAGGATTTGAAGAAAACTGCCTCACTTGATCGTAAACAGAGTCCACCCCAGAGCCAGACCACAGGGATGAGGAGGTGTGTATGTGTGTGTGCGAGAATGCATGCTGGCTTGCTTACACACATGTGTGCCAAAATGCTGCTTGGCTTTGCTATGAGTGGAGGATGTTTTAAAGATCAGATCAGTATGATTTTTTATGTTTTTGTTTTTCTGGCACATGAAACATTTCTGCATATGACTTGCTTTCACAGTTCTGTGTCTCTATGCTTGTGAATGTGTGTGTGTGTGTGGCTGATGGCAGGACTGGGTCGTGTGAAAATGTTTTAGGGACACACCCATCAAAATCACCCACACCATCACAAGACACGCCACCTCCATCACCCAGCAGGTACGAGCCTTCCCTCCAACACATACCCAATCACATGTGTGTGTGTGGAGTGTTTCAGTAATAGGCTTCAAATGCATTTGTGCGCTTGAGCCAGAAATAGTGATTGCATCGTGCTGTTGGTCAGGCCTATAAGAGTTAATGCATCTACCTGAAATGCAAAAGTATTGGTTTCAATTTGATGTATGGTCACCATACTTATAAGGCATAAAAATACTTTCATTTCAGGAGTTACATAATCACGCCAAGTGCTTATGTGCGCACAATCCCATTCATTTAAATTGCATATTTGCATTGCATTTCACTTTTGTTACCACTTGTATATATTTTATTGGGGGTCCAAAAGTGTGGGACTATAATGATGTTTTTTTTAATCATTTAAACCTTCAGATAAAGTTTCAGGATTAAAAAAAATTATAAAACTATTTCAGACTTTTGGACCCCACTCTGCATAAATCTATTTATAGTCGTACAGATATTATGGTAAAGCTGCGTTCACACGATGTTGTAATTACCGTAATTTTCGGGACAACACGCAACGTTCTACTCAGAACTGGGAAATATGCGTTTCTATGGCAATGCTATCAACGACTACATGAATCTGCATCGGTCAGGTGGTACAAGTAGGTGCTTCCCAGCTTACAAGTTGTAATTACGAGGAAGCTCTACACGGAAGTGAACGCTCTTTGCAAATTGAAATCTCGTAATTTCAGTAATTAGCTTATGGCATGGCGTAACACTTTACAAAAAGGTCCTGTTAGTTAATATTAACTAACAATGTTACAGTATGTATTTATCTTTGTTAATGTTAGTTAATATAAATACAACTGCTCATTGTTAGTTCATGTTAGCTTATGTCGATTAAATAATATTAACAGATACTTTTGTTTTGAACAGTGTTGTATTAGTAAATGTTGAAATTAAATGTTGAATCTAAGATAATAAATGCTTTAGAATAATTTTTCATTGTTAGTTCATGTTAACTAATGAAACTTATAAGTGTTACCGATATTGCAATTGTTCTTATATCAAGAAGTCAGTGTTAAAGTTTTACAATGGGTGTGTCTCAATCAGTTCCCTAGTTCACTGATCAGGATTTCACACAATCCTTCCAGTGCGCTGTAATGTTCGCGCCCTAAAAAGTCCCACAATGCACCGTCAAAACCAGAGTGCATTGATACTCACAGTGGCTGAGAGTATCCGAGATCTACTTACTTCACAACCGCTAAAATAATATGTTCTATATAGTATGAATGTAATTTGGACTTTCTACATTCGCCATGTTGCCCTTATCATGTGACCTCCCAGCATCCATTGCGTCGCGTCACTGCCATTCACAAATCCTCTCTCGTGGCCTCATGGGATAGGAAAGTGTTCATCATATGCACACTTCAGAATCTCGCCGGAAGAACCAGGTCATCCGGGTACTTTTTGCCTACTCTTTGCGTACCGGGAATTTGGACATACTTCTTTTGTTTCATTGTTTTTCGCCTTCTATTTAGTGGGGAAGTATGCGATTTCAGATGCAGCCTATGTTCCTTTAACGGAAGTTCTGAAGCAAAAAACATAAATAATGTGAGTAATAAAATGAATGAAATAATGTCACTACACATAATGACACACGATATTGTTTTTTTTAATGTATTATTTTTATAATTTAAACCATTATTTAATTACATTTCAGCATATTTACATACATCGCTAGACAGGTAATTAACATAATCGTGAAAACATTTATAATTTATTTATGGCTGAAATGTTGCACGTATATGTAACAAGCCAAGTATATATCATAAAGTACTTTGAATAAAATTAAAACATAATGTCAGAAAGATATCAGTTCTGCTCAGAAATACCAGTAGTGATATCCGGAAATAGAGTCATCAGTATCCCAATGTGTAGTGTGCCAGGGTCCCTACTGTACTTACCAGCGCTCGAAATCATGACCTAGGGAAGCTAGGGAGCTGATAGAAGCGCACCCAATAATATATGGCTTTGTATGGCGCCCTCTGCAGGTCAGTAAGTGGAAAGAAGCTTTGCTCCAGCTGTGCACATCCGTTGGGTAAAGGAGCAGCTATGATCATTGAAACCTTGGGGCTGTACTTCCATATTCAGTGTTTCAAGGTAATGCTTGTTTATGTTAGTCTCTGTGTGTGTGTGTGTGTGTGTGTGTGTGTGTGTGTGTGTGTGTGTGTGTGTGTGTGTGTGTGTGTGTGTGTGTGTGTGTGTGTGTGTGTGAGTAATGTCTATGTCTTCTTATAAGCATATCTGATGTGTTCTAGTGTGGCGTGTGTAAAGGGTTACTTGGTGACACGAGTGCTGGAACTGACGTCCGAATTCGAAATGGACTTCTTAATTGTCAAGAATGCTACTTAAAATCAAGGGGTGAGTCAATGTTTTAAATGTATGAGCCTAAAGGTAATTGTAATTGTGTGTGTGTGTGTGTGTGTGTGTGTGTGTGTGTGTGTGTGTGTGTGTGTGTGTGTGTGTGTGTGTGTGTGTGTGTGTGTGAGTAATGTCTATGTCTTCTTATACGCATATCTGATGTGTTCTAGTGTGGCGTGTGTAAAGGGTTACTTGGTGACACGAGTGCTGGAACTGACGTCCGACTAAATGGACTTCTTAATTGTCAAGAATGCTACTTAAAATCAAGGGGTGAGTCAATGTTTTAAATGTATGATCCTAAAGGTAATTGTAATTGTAGTTTTTCTGTATTTTGTAAGATAAACCACAATTCAAATTAAGCACAGTGTTTAATAGCATTCTGTAATGAATGATTTAACAAGATAAATAAATTCAATTATCGCTTGACTAAATTATTTATTGTCCATAATTTAAACCTAATCATTTGCCTAATTTCATAGTTAAAATTTTACATATCCTAATTTAAAAAACAAAAAAACTAAAATTGTTAAAGTAAAATCACATTTTATAATATAATTAAAGATATAATTATAATGTAATTATAATATTTTCACACTTTTTACATAATTTGACAGTTTAAATGGAAATTATGGACAATAAATTATTCAGTCAAGTGATAATTGAACACCTTGGTAGTTCTCTATTTGTTAATTATTCATTTATTTATTTTTTGTAGAAAAATTGGTGGTTGTGATAGAAACTCAGAGACATTTATAATTTGTGTAATTGTTTATATAAAGGTATTTGTACACATACAGAAATGGATTATGATTATTTGATCTGTTTATTTTCTGTTTATTATTTTGATCTGAAGTTTTTTTAATGTAGTAATATTTGTATGATTTTTATTATATATATATATATATATATATATATATATATATATATATATATATATATATATATATATATATATATATATATATATATATATATATATATATATATATATATATATATATATATATATATATATATATATATATATATATATATATATATATATATATATATATATATATATATATATATATTATTGTTTTTTTCTCTTATATTTTAAGGTCCCCTAGGTCTGGGACAAGGGTAAACGGTACTTTTTTTAATGTTCCTCCTTCCTTGCAGCTGCTGGCCAGCCAACCACTTTGTGAGGCCTCTGTCCTTCTGACAAGGAAATGGAACCGAAATCAGGTTAAACCAAGCCAGGACCAGACCCAAGAAGAACGGATTTTATGTCTATACAACATTTCCAATTATTTTCCTTACAGCACAATCAAGCATAGACATTAAAGTCAAAACTGGAATCATGAACACATGATGGGTTTTCCTCTGGACTTTGACTATTTTTGTGCTTACTGAAATATGACATGATAAAGACAACTCCATAAAATATATTACAGCGAGTCTGTTTATACTGTTAGTTTTACACTTTAGAAGAAGTACTGATGGCACTTTACCTCACAGTGGCCATGTTGCATATATTTAAACAGCAATAAGGTCAGAAACATACTTAACGCAAATGCAGGCGTGAATTCTTGTTTAAATGCACCAGTAACAAACCTCAGCTAATGGGGCGATGGTGTTAATGTGCCATTAATCCAAATACAACCCCATTTCCAGTAAAGTTGGGACATTTTGTAAAATGCAATAAAATCAAGACGATTTGTTAATTCTTTTCGACCTCTATTTAACTGACAAACGTACGAAGAGAAGATTTACAATGATTTCACTGATTTCAATTGTATTTTGTAAATATAACATTTTGATGGCTGCAACAAAAAGTTGGAAGAGAGGCATGTTTGCCACTGTGTCGAATCACCTTTCTATTTAATTACACTTTTAAATTATTTGGGGATTGAGAATACTGATAGTTCCAGTTTTGCAAGTCAAATTTTTCCTAAATCTCGCATGATATAAGACAGCTGCTCAACAGTCTGTGGTCGTCATAGTCTGATCCTCCTTTACATGACTGCAGGCAGGCCAGCCAAGCACATCCACTGTATGGTGCAGAGTGTCTGGCATTTTCATGCTTTCCAGTAAAGATGTCATCTTGATGACAGTACAATCTCTGTACAATCTCAGTATACACCATGGCATCTGCACAAATGTGCTCTCTCATGCACTGATGCACTCCCATACCATGCCAGATGTTTGCTTTTGCATCTGTTGACTATAGTCTGGATGGTTCCCTTTTGTCTTTTTTTGTCTGTTTTTCCCAAAATCAAGCTGAAAATCAAGCACACATTTCCACACAGACATGAGATGAGCTCGGGCCCAGAGAACTTGCCGACATCTCTGCATAGAATTGATGTATGGCTTTTTCCTTGTGTAACAGAGACTCAAGTTGCATTTCTTGAAGCAGCATCAGACTGTGTTAAGAGACAACAGTTTCCTGAAGTTCTCCTGAGCCCATGTGGCTATTTTTAACACGGTAGCATGAAGGTTTCGCATATAATGCCATCTGAGGGCTCGAAGGTCAGAGGTTTCCTGCCTTGCCAGGATTTCACTGAAATCCCCGTATCATTTCACAGTGTGATGTACGGTAGACAGTAAAAGACCTCAATACTTTGCAATTTTGCACTTATAAATGTGACTTTTGGATTGTTTGACAATTCTCTCTAATGAAATTTGGCACGAAGTGGTGAGACATGACCCATCTTTGCTTGCAAAGGCATAGCCTTAGGCAGATGGCACTATTATTGTGAGCTGTTTCAAAATACATATTCTATAACCTTTCACTTTTATTTTGCTTCTTTTTGGAGTGTGTTGCAGCCATGAAAACCAAAATGTGCTTATATTTACAAAATACAATTCCCAACTTTCCTGGAAGTGAGGTTGTAATATTCAGGTAGCCAACTATAAATATGAGATCTACATTCTTTGCAAGAATTTCTCTGCCTTTCTTAAAACATACAACACAATTCTGGAAGCAAAAAAAACCCTCTTTTGTCATTGATGGCCATTTAAAAGTAGCAGTGTTCTGTATTATGACAAAACAAGTAACTTATAAATGGAAGATATTTCATTTTGGTTTTTAATGTCACAGTGTGGTACACACTAGTTAGAAGCGCCTGCATTCACGTACTTATTTAGAGTACAATAACGACATGGAATTAAAAAACTTCCACAAACGAACTTAGTTATACTTATACACTGTAACATGGGCACTGTAATGTAGAGTGTGACTGAATCCATTTCTATTGTGAGGTAGCACAAACGTCCAGTTTTCATCCAAGAAAATTTTGCATCCGTTTATTTTATTAATAATAGATAATCTCAGTTTTTGTAAAGGTCTTGCAGGTCTCTCACATTATTAATCAATCTTAGGCAGCCGTTGTTGTACTAACAGACGAACGCATGACGTGCGACTCTGAGGCCTAGCTGATTTGTCCTGATGCCTTAACTGACAATATGAAATGAATACTGATAAAATTGTCCATTACCTTTATTTATGGTTTGAAAAAACATGTCTTCATGAACTGGAGTGGATTTGATTTAAATGTTCTATTCCTTCCTCCATTTTGCATTGCCTGTTTTATCTTGTTTGATAAGTGAGGGGTTTGATACTTTATTTGTGCAGTATTGTTTAACAACCCATGTAGACAGCATGTTGCTAGCAGGTAGATCTTACATTTCCATTCGATTACTTTTCCAACTTTATGTTATTGATATTTACGTTTTGCTCTGCATTTGAATGGTAAGAAAATTGCATGATCCCAGAGACTTTACTTGGTGACGCTTTACATTACAATGTCAATGTTACACATACATTACACGCATTAAATTACTAAAGTAATAACATTAACCGTGTGCAAAGTCGCTCTACATGTAATAACTTAAGCACTGTAATGTAAAGTGTAACCCTTTTTTAGCTTTTAAAACTGTTCCGTTAAAATCAGTTTTATGTGTTCTGTTGCCTTTCTCTCTTCTGCAATGTTGTGCCTTAGAAAATGCGCTCCTAGATAATGTCTAGTGTCGGCCACCCTTGCATCCAAAGCTTCAAGTTACCAATGTGTATTGGTGAGAGTATTATGCATATGCACTGAGCACTCTGCTTTTACCCTTGTACTTTATTCAAACACTCTATGAATGTGCGAGCAAGAGATTTAAAAATGAAAAGCACACCCTTTGTATGCTTTTCAGTCATTTCATGTGCATTTAGAGATGTAAAATTGTTAAATATCCATATTTATATTCATCTAAATCAACTGGAAAGAATTTCATATTCAGTGGAATCGAAGTATCAAATACAACAACGACAAATTATATTCAGCAGAAATAGCATATAATTCCTGCTTTTATAACTTCTGCTTTTGCTTTCTGTTAATATTTGAAATTTGATTAAAAGACATCATCATTTAGATCCGGGGGGTTTTGACTGTTGCTTCTGTATCATTTGTTTTATTTTGTGACATTGTAAGAATGTGAACAAAATGAGCAACAAAAGTAAGGCAATAATTACTGGAAAGATTAGCCAAGGATGAGTGAGATGTGTGTGACAAATATCTTCATATTCTGTATTTATTATACCCTTTTAAAAATGAGCGATATAAGACGACCTACAAGACGCTGAAATGCAATGGCTTTTATAGCAAGTGTATGTTTTTAAATAAACTATAATAAACTATTTTAAATGCAGTTGCATTCGACCCACTTTGTGTTTGTGACTGTAAGGAGACTGAATAATGATGTGTTTTTTTTTTTTTTTTTTTTTAATATGTAATTTTAAGGGGGAGATGCACATAATATTAGTTGTTATATTATAAATCACTGGAGCAAAACTCTCTCCTTTAGAACAAAGCAATTGTGGAAGTTTTTTTATTTTTTTATCAATGATCTTGATAGCACATCAGGACAGAATGCACTTTAGTAAGTTATTTATTTTTTACCTTAATTTAACAAGTTGAAACAGCAAATATTGTTAAGTCAACTTAAAGAGAGCAGTTCAGCACTCAAGATTTAAAATAGTGAGTTGAAATTACTTGTACGTACTTTTACTTAAAATAATTAAGGCAGCAACTGAACTTAAAGGGATAGTTCCCCCCCCCCAAAATGAAAATGATCCCATAATTAATTCACCCTCAAGGCATGCTAGGTGTATGACATTCTTCTTTCAGATGAATACAATCAGAGTTATATTACAAAATTTGGTAAATCCAAACAGTGAAGGGAAGTCCAAAATATGAGGCCAAAAAAAATACATCCATCCATTTTAAAAGTAATCCATATGGCTCCAGGTGGTTATGTTTAGGTTAATACGAAAGGCGGTCTGGCGGAGGCTAGATATTTTCCTTTATAACATGGATATTTTCCTTAAACAAACCCATCGCTTCGCTTTTACTAAGGCATTTATTAACCCCCCAGAGCTGTTTGGATTACTTTAATAATGGATGGATGCACTTTTTTTGGGCTTCAAAGTTTGTGCTGCCATTCACTACTTCAGCCAGGAGATTTTTTAATATAACTCTGATTGCATTCATCTGAAAGAAGAATATCATATACACCTATTGCTTGAGGGTGAGTAAATCATGGGGTCATTTTCATTTTTGGGTGAACTATCCCTTTGAATTGAAATAGGTAGACAATTTTACAGTGAAGCAGTCAAAGATTACAGTATGTGGAATGATTTTCCTATCCAAAGGCATGAATTCAATGCAATACAAAAAGATACATTTCGCATGTCTCTCATATGTGTACAAACTTTTTTTTTGTGCATTGTTGGTCATCAAATGACCTCTACATGAGATCCTAGATACATAACATAAATATAGCAAATGACACTAACTGAGATCTAAACAGTGATTTGAAATGGCACATCATGTCTTTTACTGCTCCACATATATGCACGCAATAAAGTTGCACAGTGATGGTGACCGCTTGACCTCTGTGCTTCAAGAGAAGTTACGTCTAACAAGGGCAGTTCTACTGGAGCTTGGCCCTCTCTGAGACTGCTGGTGTCCTTTTTCCGCTCTTCGGTTAGGGTAAGCATGTGCTGTGTGCTGTCTGGGTCAGGAACTGTCATTTTTGGGAGCTTTCATGAGAAGAAGAACTGCGCACTTTGGGTGACGACTCGATCCATTTTGCAGCGCGCTCCTGTTTACGAAATTTAGCTCGTCTGTTCTGGAACCAGACCTGAATAAAATAAAATAATGAAATAAATAACCTTTTTAATAAATATACTTTATATTCACCTGACCGAAAGCCTAATAACTAATAAAACCAGGTTATACATGTATTTAGAGGTTCAGAATTGTATTCATTTAAGCATAATTTATGTTTTGAAGACAACTACAGAACACTTTGTCAGATACACTCACAGTAGGGGCACAACAGCTTGTGCAGTACCCTTAAAAGGACATGTATTATTTTTTGTTTTATCCCTAAAAGGTGCATATTAATACCTCAGAGTAGCAGTATGCACCTTAAGGTTCTACTATGAACATTTTAGGGATAGAAAAAGGTAGGATTTGTGACAATAGGCCTATACACAACCATCAACACTATATATTTATGATAAATAAAGGTATTGTAATTTATTAATACCTCTGAACATGTTGAACAAATAAATATATAGTAGCCTATGCCTAAACCCCTTTCTGATTTATAGCCTGGTTACTGCCACTGTTCTCTATAGTGAAATATTGGGGTCTTATAGTCTCTGATCCCAAACGGAACAGAAGATAAGAACAGAAGAACATATACCTGAACTCGAGCTTCAGTAAGATGGATCTCCTGCGCGAGCTCTTCTCGCGTGTAGATGTCTGGGTACTGAGTCTGTGAGAACACGCGCTCGAGCGCTTTCAGCTGCGCGCTGGTGAAGATGGTGCGGACGCGTCTTTGTTTGCGTCTCTCCGGGACGCCTCGGTCATAACTCAAAAGATTGTGATGAACTGGAAATTAAATGATTGAAAAAATGTTTTTAAATTTTTTTACAATTACTAAAGGTTTGTGGTCAGTAAGATTTTTTTTATAGTTTTATTGAAAAAAAGTAGCCTATATCTTATGTTCGCCGATGCTGCATTTATTAGGGTGAATTCAGGGTGAATGAATTTTTTGACATGGAAAAAAATGTCCCACTCAACATGAATTCACCTACATAAAAAATACATTAAAAAAGTATATTGTAAAAATATTTGTACAATTAAAAATATTTGTTTCTATTTGATTTTGAATTTTAAAATGTAATTTATTAATGTGGTGGCAAATCTACATTTTTGTAACAACTCAAAATCTTGAACGTATTAATGCTTAATAATATAAATAATTTATTTTAATACATTAAAAAATAAACCTTACTAACCCCAGACTTTTGAACGGTATGTTTTTTTTTTTTTTTTTTTTTGTAGTTAAAGGAGTTTTAGATCAAGTTTTAAATCTAAGTCAATTGCAAATAATTACACCCTTAATTAATGTAATATAAAATGATTAAAGCAAAGACCAACCTGTTATGTAGTGTGAGGGTTGATGAGAACCGGGCGCAATGAAATGGCAACTGGTTGAGTTACCCAAATTGCACCTGTTATACTGAAAACTGAAGGGCTGACTGCAGGAGCTGAACTCCGTGGAGCGGCTAGAAGTTCGGCCAGTGTCCATCCCAGGCTCGTATGCAGTAGGCGTTAGGATAGCTGTACTCCATCACAAGTATTGCAGGCTACTCGCAAAGTATCTCTGGTGCGGTCCTCTGAAATGTTTGAGAGAGCTCTGTGGCTTTTATTAGCCCCGAAGTTCAGCTGATTAAGTCGGGTACTGACATGGGGCGGTGGGTTTCATTGTATTATGCTTTTGACATGTCTCTCCATCATCTCTGCCTCCACCTGCATCATACCATCCAACAGCATAATGATCCACTAGCCTCTTACAACTAGCCTATATCTGTTGCATAAGCCTACACAGTTTTGCATATGGATATAGGCTACATTTTGCATGAGTTAAAAGTAAAAAATCACATCTGTCGTTTCCCATTAGGCTACCTGCACAAACTGTGTGAATATAATAATAAACCGTGAGTGTTTCTATACAACTCATATTGGTATTTATTTAGTCATATTAGAAATCAAAAGAACGCTCCATGAATGTGAATCTGAATGTGATTTTTACTATTCCCTTTAAATCTGAAATGTTTGTACATTTGTCATTAAAGTGCTGTATTTGAAATAGCATACTAAAAATGACATTTTTTTCAACAATGCATAGCCCTCTTACACACATTGCATGTTAATAGAATTACAGAATTAAGAAAAACGAGGTTGTAAACCGTTTCAGAACAACAACAGAACATTTAATACACGTTAGCATTTTATTGCATTCAGATAATGGGAATATGCTTTTATAGGTAAAACCCTGGTGAAAATTGCAGCAACTTTTCATAATCAAACATGTTGTATAAAGTTTCTTAGTCTTTGGCCTTTTCAAGTCACATTTATTTGTTGATCCTTGCATGACATTTGACATGAACTAGGTCAAATAGTTATTGTGTGGTGTAAGTTTATATGTAGGTGGAAAAGAGAGACAGGAGATGATAGAGTGGGTTTTGATGCAAATATCCACGCGTCTTTGTGCTGAGCAAGCGGGTCTCATGTTGAGCTGCTCAAAGGATTGGCGAGTGTGCAGCCCATCCATCATAACGTTATGAGAGCAACAGTCCTACACAAGAGCACCAGCTGAACGATATTATAAACGCTGCCATGATTAGTCGTGTTCGGCTGGTACCATTAACGGCGTTTTTAAAAGGGACATCTGCGTACATGTGAATTTGCCACAGGCACATTCGTGCTTAACAATAGCTTTCCAGTTTTATCAAATGATAAATCACATTATTTTGTTAAATTGCACGAGATTATGACCCATCAACGACTCAAATTGCTGTACCGAAAGGGGGACTGGTTAATAAATCAGTCTAATTTTTAATAAACGCTTAATTTCTTAATAAATCATTTTTTCCACATTTACAGATTGTGTAATGTGTAGGGATAGGTCCTTCTCAAAAAATGAGCATATTGTGATAAAAGTTCATTATTTTCCATAATGTAATGATAAAAATTTAACTTTCATATATTTTAGATTCATTGCACACCAACTGAAATATTTCAGGTCTTTTAGTGTTTTAATACTGATGATTTTGGCATACAGCTCATGAAAACCCAAAATTCCTATCTCAATAAATTTGCATATTTCATCCGACCAATAAAAGAAAAAAGTGTTTTTAATACAAAAAAAGTCAACCTTCAAATAATTATGTTCAGTTATGCACTCAATACTTGGTCGGGAATCCTTTTGCAGAAATGACTGCTTCAATGCGGCGTGGCATGGAGGCAATCAGCCTGTGGCACTGCTGAGGTGTTATGGAGGCCCAGGATGCTTCGATAGCGGCCTTAAGCTCATCCAGAGTGTTGGGTCTTGCGTCTCTCAACTTTCTTTTCACAATATCCCACAGATTCTCTATGGGGTTTAGGTCAGGAGAGTTGGCAGGCCAATTGAGCACAGTAATACCATGGTCAGTAAACCATTTACCAGTGGTTTTGGCACTATGAGCAGGTGCCAGGTCGTGCTGAAAAACGAAATCTTCATCTCCATAAAGCTTTTCAGCATGATGGAAGCATGAAGTGCTCCAAAATCTCCTGATAGCTAGCTGCATTGACCCTGCCCTTGATAAAACACAGTGGACCCACACAGCAGCTGACATGGCACCCCAGACCATCACTGACTGTGGGTACTTGACACTGGACTTCAGGCATTTTGGCATTTCCTTCTCCCAAGTATTCCTCCAGACTCTGGCACCTTGATTTCCGAATGACATGCAAAATTTGAGCGACAGTCCAGTGCTGCTTCTCTGTAGCCCAGGTCAGGCGCTTCTGCCGCTGTTTCTGGTTCAAAAGTGGCTTGACCTGGGAATGCAGCACCTGTAGCCCATTTCCTGCACACGCCTGTGCGGTGGCTCTGGATGTTTCTACTCCAGACTCAGTCCACTGCTTCCGCAGGTCCCCAAGGTCTGGAATCGGTCCTTCTCCACAATCTTCCTCAGGGTCCGGTCACCTCTTCGTTGTGCAGCGTTTTTGCCACACTTTTCCTTCCCACAGACTTCCCACTGAGGTGCCTTGATACAGCACTTTGGGAACAGCCTATATTCGTTCAGAAATTTCTTTCTGTGTCTTACCCTCTCGCTTGAGGGTGTCAATGATGGCCTTCTGGACAGCAGTCAGGTCGGCAGTCTTACCCATGATTGCTGTTTTGAGTAATGAACGAGGCTGGGAGTTTTTAAAAGCCTCAGGAATCTTTTGCAGGTGTTTAGAGTTAATTTATTGATTCAGATGATTAGGTTAATAGCTCGTTTAGAGAACCTTTTCATGATATGCAAATTTTTTGAGATAAGAATTTTGAGTTTTCATGAGCTGAAGATATTTGCTGAAGACCTGAAATATTTCAGTTGGTGTGCAATGAATCTAAAATATATGACATTTTTATTTTTATCATTAGCCTACATTATGGAAAATAATGAAATTTTATCACAATATGCTATTTTTTTTAGAAGGACCTGTATATGCCTCATGCTTCGTTACAGGTGATCTATCGGGTAAAAAGACAATATATTGCCTAAAGGCTATCGCTGTTCACTAGAATCATGTGTTACAGATTAGAAATAGGCCTACTACCTAATAAATTAAAAGGCAATTGCATACAAAATTTTTAGAATAGGCAAATGAGTATCTCACGCTGACACGCTCACATAAAAATGACCAATTCAAAATATTACAAATCGACAAAAGTAGGCCTATGTCTGAGGTCCCACGTTATTTTTTTTGTTGTTGTTTTATTTATTTTGTTGTTGTTGCTTTTGTTGGAAAATGACATTTCAAACAAACGGATCGACTGTATTTTATGTTTTATCAAATCTAATAAAACTGAGCCGTCGCCAGTGGCGGTTTTGCATTGAATTGCACCCGGGCAATTATTTACAGCTGGTGCCGGTGCCGCCCCCCATGTGTCATGAAAAAATGCCGCCCCGGGCAACTGCCCGGTTCGCCCGTGCCCAAAACCGCTACTGGCCGTCGCTCACCGCCCTCGTCTAGTTACGCAAATACCGTGCGACAATGGAGTACATACGTCATAACACTGCGCAGGCTTTACGCTGATAGAAGCGTGTGAGAGGACGCAGTGGTGGATCGAGTTGTTTATGTGATATATTCAAGCTGTCAAAATGAGGGATACTCCGTTGTCAAACTGCGAGAGGCTCTTTCTTCTTAAAGCTATAGAAGAGAAAAAAGTAAGTTGCAATATATTTTTGATGTCATTAGTAATGAAATGTTGTGACCATTCCCATTTTACAATTCAAATCTCTAGCTGACTAGTTGAACCATATTTCTGTTTTCTGTAGCGTTTAGATGGAAGACAGACATATGATTACAGGAATATTAAAATCACATTTGGAACCGATTATGGCTGCTGCATCGTGGATCTTGGAAAAACAAGGTATCAGTTATAGTTGCTTTAACAGTTAACGTTACACTGTTTACAACCCCCCGATTCTGAAGGCACAACAAACAATCTCGTTAACTTTCTTGGAGATGGTAATCTGCTTTTTTTGTTCGTGTTCTTCCTCGAAAATCCCATTTTAAACATGTTTTTCCTTTCAGGGTGTTGTGTCAGGTATCTTGTGAGCTGGTACCTCCAAAAGATTCACGTCCCACAGAAGGCATCATGTTTTTAAATTTGGAATTGTCTCCCATGGCATCACCAGCCTTTGAACCCAACAGGTTCGCACTCACTCACACACAATCATGTAAATGATTCTCTTGCGTGTTTTCCTACCTCTAACCCCTGTGTGTTTCTGTGTGTTCTATAGGCAGTCCGAGTTGTTGGTGTTGTTAAACAGACAGCTTGAGAGGTGTCTAAGGAATTCTAAATGTATAGACATGGAGTCTCTATGTGTAGTTTCAGGAGAAAAGGTGATATACATAACTGTCATATACATTATCATTCAAAAGTTAATAAAACATTTTTTTTTTAAATTAATTTTTTTTTTTTGGCATGGATGCATTAAATTGATACATTCTAATAAATGTTTTTCTTTTGGTCTTTCAATTCATACGAGAATACTGAAAATGTATCACGGTTTCCACAAACATATTACGCAGAACAACTATTTTCAACATTGATGATAATAATAATACATTTTTCTTGAATGACAAATTAGCATATTAGAATGATATCTGAAGCACCACATGACACTGAAGCCTGGCGTAATGGCTGATGAAAATTCATATTAAAATTACATTAAAAAAAGTTATTTTAAGTTGTAATTATATTTCACAGTTTTTTTTTTTACTTGGTGAAACGTGTGAGGGGGAGAAAAGCGTATTGACCCCAAACTTGGTTGAATAATTTCTTATTCCCATAGTAAAATGTGCCACATGAAATATCCCTTCACTCATCGTGCTTCTGTTACCGACAGGTTTGGCAGATACGGGTTGATGTCCATGTGTTAAATCATGACGGAAACTTGATGGATGCAGCAAGCATTGCTGCCATTTCTGCGCTCTCCCACTTTAGGCGGCCAGACGTCGCTATTCAGGGACGAGATGTTACTGTGGTGAGTCCTGAAATCCCAGAATGGATACATTTGGCAAGTGATATCTTTTGTATTGGTGGTTTATTCCATAATTATTTTGTGTGTGTGTTTTGAGCAGTTCAGTCCAGAGGAGAGAGATCCGATTCCTCTGAGCATTTATCACATGCCCATATGTGTCAGCTTTGCTTTCTTCCTGCAGGGGTGAGCAACATCACATGCACACAATCTCTGAAAACAATCTCTTTACTGATCTGATTTTACAGGCAATTAGCATAATAAATTATATGGGTATTATACGGGTACTTGTTTCTGCCACAGAATAAAAAAGTAGAGTTTTTGTCAATTCTTTACATCTGACTTTTTTTCCCCTCAGAATTGCAAGTTTATCTCACAATTCTGACTTAATATCTTAAATAAAGTCAGAATTGTAAGATAAAAAACTTCAGTGGTAAGAGAAAAGGCTAGAATTGTGAGATATAAACTTGCAATTGCAAGATATAAACCTGCAAGTCCAATTATCAGGGAAAAAAGACTGACTTCATAACATGCAATTGCAAGTTTATATTTTATTACCTTTTTTAGTCTTTGGCAGAAACAAGCTTCCATAGAATTCACTGCAATTTTCTTTTTCTGAATACTTCTATGTATTGAACTCTATTCATCCTGTTGTTTACAGTAATTTCTAAGCTTTAAGTTGAGATATGAGAAATAATTTTTCTACAATCTTTGATTACTTGTTATTCCTTCCTAAGCTCGTATTTGCTGGTTGACCCTTGTGAACGAGAAGAGCGAGTGAAGGATGGCTTTTTGGTGATAGCCATGAACAAACATCAGGAGATCTGCTCCATTCAGTCCAGTGGAGGGATCATGCTACTGAAAGACCAGGTAAGAGTGTGTGGTAGTTTAATTTGACTTATTTTAGGTAATTTCATTGATTTATCACATAGATAGTTTTTCACTATTAAACTGTACTCTGTGCATTTGTATGCAGTGTAGCACAATCATATAAACATTTTTTTTCCCCTGCAGGTTTTAAGATGCAGCAAAATAGCAAGCGTAAAAGTTTCTGAAGTGACAGCGCTCATAAACAAAGCCTTAGAGAATGACAAAAAAATCAGGTATGTGTGTAGTTTAAGATTATTTGTTTTTAATTACATTTAAATATTAATTGATCTTACATCCATACAAGGTCTTTTATCACTCTTTGTGTCATATTACAGCAAATATAAAGCAATGGAATAATTCACATTTATATCAAATTACCCTTTAATTTTTTTTAGAAAGGAGGGTGGAAAGTTTGGCTTTGCTGAGTCCATGCCCAAAGAGCGAATCACAACCCTTAAGAGAGACGAAGCCCCAGTGGAGATGACAGATGTCAAAGAGACAGCCAATGACATTGTGAACAGAACAGAAACTACCACAGAAGTGTATCTGAATGCATACAGCATGGGGGCATGGGGAATAGCCAGTTTTAATATATGCTTTAGGAATGCAGAAAAAGCAGAGTGATGGTTTGACATCTAAATGGAGAATCATGACATGTTAAATGAATATTGTATTGCTGTGCCAGGTAAATTATTTCACCCAAATATTACTCCTTAACCCCAGAGCCAGCATTCCCTCTCCTGTTCTTCTTGCTACGGGAACTGCACAGGTAGGTGATGGCATTGTGAACTCATGGGGACTCGATGAGGATGAAGAGGATGAACCTCAGACAGAGGACAGAAAAACAGGTACACAGTGTGTGAAATGTATGTGTTTTTTGTGCTATAGAGTTAATAAACACAATTCCTATGTTTGTTCTACAATCTGCCCAAAAATGTGTGTGGGTGCGTGCAGATGAAGTGATGGTAATCTCGGACAGTGAAGAGGAGGAAGTTGTCATTCTTAACGAAGAAGCCCAGTGAGTAGTCAATACATCTGTTCTCTTACTTAACTCATAAAAATACAACATGCACATATAATGCATACTCCAATACAGTGTGGTATAACCAAATCTATTTTTTTAAGGAAATCCAAGAAGAAGAAAAAATGAGCACTGCAGAGGAAAGAGATTATCATATATCAGACCCCCATACCACTGGATACTATTTGATCTTTTTTTGTATTACAAAATAAAATGTGAAAATATGGAGTTGTTTTGCTTTGTGTTATTAAAGTGAAATGAAAACATGTCAATAAAGCTCCCAGCCAGGCTAATGAACTGAATTACAAATGTTTGAACTTGGATTTTTTATTTGTTTTACCAGTGAAATCATAGACAAATCCTCATGAGATATATAAATTAAAGTGTGGCCAGTACGGGGATCGAACCCGCGACCTTGGCGTTATTAGCACCACGCTCTAACCAACTGAGCTAACCGGCCAGTTATCAATGAATGAAGCCATATGAGTAAAAAACTTGATTTAGACCAGCTGATAACTGACTAAATTACAGATTTAGAAGACCTATCTTGAAAAAATATGCTGCTCCCAATACATTCTCCTCGTGCATACTTAATACATTTCACCAATGTCTTGTATGCTAATTTCCAAGCATGGTTTCACCACATTACTGCGCATGTGCGTTTCTCCTGATGCACGCCGCTCTGACGCTTCTTGACAGACACTCGCGGCGCGTTCCCGACAGTAGAGAGGGCGCGCCCGCGTTGCTGCCCAGGCTTCAAGATGGCGGAAGCCCTGACAACTCAAGAGGAGGTGGTAAGATACCTAAATATTTTCACAGGTCCTTCGTCGATTCCGTGGCGTTTCACGCTGAGTCGTCACCAGCTCCGTTGTAGGATGTATTATGGTGATATGTCAGATACTACAGTTTGTGGTTTATCTATTTACTAAGGTGTTAATGCGAATCGCGGCCCTGTGGTTCATTTTGAGGTAACGTTAACTTAGCCGAGGTAAATGCTAGCCGTGTTAGCGAGCTAGCGACGCCTAACAGAATAATGCACATACATAACGGTTTATTAAATATGTATTCACAGATGTGATTGAAGATTTATGGGCAACTTTTGTATTGTAAAACGACTCCTACATGTGTTGGACTAACTAAACACCAGCTGTCTAGCAGCAAGTAACATTAGGTTGGCTTACAACGTGAATGTGACTCGCCCTCGATCTAGTCTGTTTAGTCTTATTCTAGAATGATGACTACGTTAAATAAAAGCTATTATAACTCAGTTCTGCATCGCCGTCCTGTCTTGTGTGAAGATGTATGAATGTCCATGTTACTGTCGGTAAAACAGCGAACCGGGTGTGTGATGTGCTCCAGTGCTGGAGAATGTAAGACAGGTATCACTTCTATCTGTCTCACCACCGTGTGAACAGTCATGTCTAGTGCTGGAGGTAACCATTTGTTCTGACTCGTTGAGGAAAATGTGTAATATGAGTGTAACATAACGTCTATCAACACGACTCGTCTCGTCTCTCTTTAGTCAGATCGTCCTCCTACTTCTGCATATGCATTTGATTGAGTAGTATCATCTTTGGGCACTGCATAAGTAAATGTTTTTTATTATATTTATTGGCACTTTTGCTAAGGGAAAAACTTTTTGGGGAAACCCAGGTAATGTGAGGTAGATAGACTAAAGATAGACTGGAACTTGATCAGTAAATTAACTAGTGGGATTCATTGGCTGGTAATAAATTATTATTAATATATTTTTTTATTATTATAACCAGAGAATGTTAGGTTAGTAATGTTTTTATAGCTTAGTAAATATATAAACTACCTTTCAACATTTTGGGGTCATTAAGATTTGTGCAAGATTTTAAAAGAAGTCCCTAAGGCTGCATTTAATTGATCAAACATACAGCTATACTCTGAAAATGATTGCAACGTAAAATATCTCTCTTCTGTTTTAATGTGTTAATTTATTCCTGTGATGGCAATTTTCAGCAGTCATTACTCCAGACTTCAGTGTCACATGATCCTTTGAAAATATTCTTATTTGCTGCTCAAGAAACTTTTATTATCATCAATGTGGAAAACATTGTTGTGTAAACTGACAAATTGAAAGTTTCAAAGAACATCATTTATTTGTAATATCTATTGTCCATCCATTCTGAATAAAAATATGAATTTCTTTGAAATGTTATTGGCTGACCCTCATTTTGTTTTCGTATTATTACATAAAGATTGACTCATAAAGATTCACTAAACTATCTGAAAACAGATGCATTACCAATTGACAAGGCTGTTGGCATTTTACAAGGGAAAATATTTCTGTAATAATACATTGAGAAAGCCATCCGTTAGCATTCCTATTCATCTCTGTATATTTTGCCAAAATAAAGCAGTGACTTTTGAATGGCAGTCAATAAAAAGGATGCTGTTTGCCGCCAGATGGTGTCATGCTAATGAGCCTAACTTTGACCAAGCAGCTTGGTTATTGGTTCTCAGAATGCCAAATAACAACTGATTTATCAACAAGGTTTATGTCATTTTTATCATTACAGTAAATATACAAAAATAAGAAAAGAGAAAAATAGATGCTGTGACTGGGTTGTGTAACTGACATTGAACATGGTTTTTCAGATGAAATTTGTGTTTGTGTGTGCGCCAGGCGGTGGAGGAGTTTCTGGCTGAGCTGAGATGTCGGGAACAGTCTAAGAATGCAGATCTTGTTAGTCAGATGACAGCGGTTAAGTTCCTCATGGCAAGAAAGTTTGATGTTTCCAGAGCCATTGACCTCTTCCAAGCTTACAAGGTATATTTGTAACCTAACGTGAAAATGTTTGTGTGTGTGGTTGCTCATATAACATTCATACTGCATGAAAAAGTCCTTTTACATTCTAACGCATGTGTGTGTGTGTCTGCAGAACACCAGAATAAAGGAAGGCATCTACAATATTAACCCAAATGAAGAGCCTTTAAGGAGCGAGTTACTCAGTGGGAAATTCACAGTTCTGGTGAGTATAGTTTCTGATGAATGTGTGAACATTAGTAATGAACAGATCAGCTTTTTGGATGCTGTTACCAGTTTGCTGTTGCTTCTGCTGAAGGACAATTTTAGTTGTACAGATTGGGGATGGCATGATTTGTTCGAAGTCATTGTTGTTTTTGTGGTCAGGTTGGCCCAGGTAGTCAGATGTCAAACTATTTTCAGACGATTTAATATTTATAGTCTTTTTTCAGTCATCTAATCATATAGGCCATCACTTACATTTACATGAATGTAATGAGCTTTCTAATTAATTTTCATTTTAACGGACAAAAATTCTGTTGGTACACTAATATAAGACCCCACACTTTTAATTGGTACTTTTATTATATCGGCAAGGAAACATTAAAATCTAAAGTAAAGATGTTTAAAATAAATGCTATTCTGATTAACTTCCTATTCATTAAAGAATCCTGAAAAAATGGATTGTGGTTTCCACATAATATTAAGCAGTTCAATAATAATAATACTGATGATAAATGTTTTTTGAGCAGCAAATCAGCATATTAAAATTATTTCTGAAGGATCATGTGACACCGAAGTAGTGGCTGCTGAAAATAAGGAATATATTATATTTTAAGATAGCAAACATGTGACTCGGAAAACTCTTAAAAAAAAAAAAAATTCCCATTTTTACAGACTTTGTGAAAGACAGGAGAACTAAAGTCTCTAAGTAAGAAACCCAAACTTTGGCCAACTGCAAGTACAAGAAGAATTTGGATGCAATAATTTTTAATCACTTTCAGATTGTGCGAAGGAAAAACTACACAAGTTGCAATCATTCATATTTACTGTTCATGTAAATAAAGCAGAAATGAAAGGCCACCATCATTGCTAAAGTGATGGCGAAGGCAATTTAATACCTGATCTCACACCATCACACACAGAGCAGTTCCATGATCTTTGTTTAGTCTGGATGTTACTGTTTGTTTCAGTCATTTTTCATTCAGGGTCATGCTGTATACAGAGGTTGCTCAAGTGTTTGTGTAGGCAGGTCTGATGAGTCTGAGTTTTCAGAGCACTGAACATGCAAGAGAACTGTTCCAATGATATAAGGAATAATCAGCTTTAATGCAACTTCTACTACATTAAACTGTTTGGCTACATTGACTTGTTTTACTTGCACTTACTGGTGATGTGTGTCTAATGTGTATTAATTGCAAGTATGTTGTGTATGCATTAATTTGGCTTCTGTGTGTATAGCCCGGCCGTGACGCGAAAGGTGCAGCTTTGGCACTTTTTACAGCACGTCTCTATCGGCCAGACCTCACTACCCATAAGGCTGTTCTTCAAGCCATTATATATCAGCTGGACAAGGCCATTGAGAGGTAAATGAGACCACATCCATAAATCTGATGAAATTTAAAGTGGTTAAAGGCTCTGCATCTTCATCTAAAACATCTTTCTCTCCCCCCTAGTGTTCAGACTCAGAGAGATGGCCTCATTTTCATCTATGATATGACTAACTCTACTTATGCCAACTTTGACTATGAGCTTTGCGTCAAGATTTTGAATCTGCTTAAAGTAAGTGTTATGCTGTCAAGACCATCTGTCTGTTTTACAGTGTGTTCATATGTACGTAAATTCGCTCCAATGGCGGTAGCAAAGAGCGGGTGAAGGTATTTGCGCGTTCGGTGTTCTCAGATGGGCAACATGGGTTTAATTCCAATTCCTCTTTATTCGACTCCATTTTATCATAATTTAGAATTTAGATTAGAATGCCAATTTGGTTATTTGGTCATTTCTATTTAATAGTTAGACACACATTTAATTATTCCGTTTAACCCTTTGTGGAAAGTACCCATTAATAATTCCAGAGTAAGTCAGAATAAATCAAAATGTAACAATTTATTAAACAGTCAGGTACATGTATTATTCCAATTACATAATCAATTCAAAGATCCTCAATACATAACATCAAATACTCTAAAGTAAAGAGTGAGAGATGCGTTCCTGACTTTCCATACGTAACGTTGGCTAGACACACAACGTTACGGGCGAATCTGAATTACAATATTGCGTCTCGAACTTTCTGCTACGTTGCCTTAAGTATTCAGACCAGACAGTAACTTCTTTCAAATGGAAACATATCTCAACAAAGGGAATTAAAATGTAATCACTCTCCCATTTGCCTGGATTGAAAGAAGTGACCAAATGGCTCCAGAAGCCACACTCATTATAATATGCAAGATATTTCTAAACTCTTAAAACCGTTGTTATCTTCTTGAATATTTCTGTGGGGATGAGATATTTGTACCAGTCGCACTGAGACATTTCAACAATATCAAACACATAATATTGTATAGTGAGAATAGACATTTAAATCAAATAGATTTTAGGTGTTCCATTTGATCAATGCATGAGGGTCCGTAGGATGGGGGAGTTTCAGGTGGCATCAATAGAACTCGGTGGGGTTTGGATTTGCTCTCTTGAGTTTTTCTTATCTTTCTTTTCATCTGTATTTACTATTAGGGCTGTCTTGATAACCACAATATTGTAATACTGCGATAGTGAAAAGCCAACTGTGGAGGAATGCAAGCAACCGCCATGTTCACATTTTCTTTTTTTTCATAAACCTATGCCTTTCTTGTTTTACACTTCATGCACGTTTATTGAATGTTAAATAAGTTAATGATAATGAGGGAGGAATGTATCTTTTCCTGCCAACTGGCTCTTTTTGACTCAAGACTGTACAATTGTGATTTGTACAGAGGCTCTGTAGATTTATATGAAATAAGCCTAAACAGACTGAGTAAGAGAGAGAGAGAGAGAGAGAGAGATCAACTAAGTGTGTGTGATTACCTGCATCTGTCTTTCTTGTTAAGTTTGCCATGTCTGAAGAGAAAAGGGAAATCTTTGTTGTAGCATCCTGTTAACGTTTAAGGGTATTTCCCATGAATGGCGTCAGCGATGGTCTGTGCATTGAATCCGTGCCATTGGTCTCCATGAAGTAAAGCATCTGCTTCAGCGTTACTCCGGTGACATTGCTGGTCGGTTGAGGCTTGTGAAGTGGTCCTCAATTAATTCCAAGACCTTGTTTAATTAAAGAACGAATCAGTGCATTAGTTGAATGAACGGTTTAATGACGTTCAGGCCCTGGCTGCCAACTAGTAATGTAACCTAACCTGCACTGACTGACAGACCAGTGATGGCAGTGTTGATACTGGTAAAATATCAGCAGTCATAGATTGGAACTGCCTATGACATACATATGACAATAGTGCAACAAGCTTATTGTCAGGTTTATTTTCTGTAATGTGGACCCTTATTTTGATGTTCTGTTTCCTTTTGTTCCTGTTTCCCCGTTCTGTTTAGCTTTGGTTTCATGGGTTACTGATTATGTCCTCAATTGGTTATATAGTTGCGTATTAATTTAACTTGTGTCTAGTTTACTCTCTTTTGTTTTACCATTTATATAGCCCTGTTTCAGTTGTTCTTGCTCTTGGTCAGTTCTCGTTTATGCATTGTGTGGTTTGCGTTATTTTCATGCGTGTTCATTCAGAGTGGATTTTGGAGAGTTTGGATTATTAATAAAGCCTGTTTTGTGCCTGTTTTTCACCTTCATCTTTGTGCCTGCTGACCACACTGTAACACTTATTTATATAGCAAAGAAATAAAATAAATTATATAAATAAAAAATAAAATAAAGTGGCGATAATATTCCATACCGTGATATTGAGACACTAAAAATCACTGCAAGGGATATCCTTCATCGCAACAGCCCTAACTGTTAGTGAATTTGTGAAGAACTGGAACTTTTTTTAATGCTTAATCACATACAACAAGGGCTGCCGTCTGGCGATTATATAGAATTTTTGGTAACACTTTACAATAAGGTTGTATTAGTTAATGCATTAGTTAACATGAACTAATGATGAACTGCACTTATAAAGCATTTATTTATCTTTGTTAATGTTAATTTCAACATTTACTAATGCATTAATAAAATCTTGTTAACATTAGTTAATGTACTGTGAACTAGCATGAACAGCTGTATTTTTATTAACTAACGTTAACAAAGATTATTTAATGCTTAACAGAGGTGTTGTTCATGGTTAGTTCATGTTAACTAATACAACCTTATTGTAAAGTGTTACAGAATTTTTACATTATATCATATAACAGCATTTTACATAGCGCTATGATTTTATTTACTTTTTATTTGGCTAAAATACAGGTTTCCTAAAGATTTTGCTGTTACACTAATTTACCTATCATTGCTTTTCTTGCAATTGGCAAGAGTGTTAAGGTGTTTTTAATAGTATCTGAGTTCAGTAGAAAAAGCTACTGGATATTTTAGTTAACAAAATGTTGATAATATTGCTGTTTTATTACTTTTTTTCTCATATACATTAACATTCAAATGTTTGGGGTCACTAGTTTTTAAAAGAAGTCTTATATTCACCAAGGCTGTTTCTCCAGTCTTTAGTGTCACATGATCCTTCAGAAATCTGTCTAATATGCTGCTAAAATATTAACTGCTCAATAAATATTTTCTATCAATGTTGGAAACAGTTATATAATATTTTGTGGAAACCGTGAATCATTTTTTCATGATTCTTTGATGAATAGAAGCATTTATTTAAATCTTTAGTATCAATGTACAGTCCCTGACAAAAGTCGTGTCGCTTATCTTTTTTGTAGAAACACCTGCTATTAACCTGATTTTTAATTCATCAATTGGTGTAGCTCATATGAAAAGCTAAAACCCTCCCAAATGAAATAAATTAGTTTCACTGAAAAAAGATTTATCATTTAATCAAGACAGAAAGGTCAAATTTTTGCAAGACAAAAGTTTTGTCGCCTATACAGTAATTGAACAAATTTACTGCAAATACAAAAATATGGCAGCAAATTAAGTAGTGGTGCTGTGAGATCCAAATTTAATATCTTGTATGACTTCCATGAGCTTGAAGGACTGCATCCATGCGGTTTGGCAAGGATTCATACAATTTATTGATGAAGTCATCAGGAATAGCAAAGAAAGCAGTCTTGCATGCCTCCCAGAGTTCATCAATATTCTTTGGTTTCGTCTTCCATGCTTCCTCTTTCATCCTACCCCACAATTGCTCAATGATGTTCATGTCTGGTGACTGGGCTGCGCAATCCTGGAGCATCTTGATCTTCTTCACCTTGAGGAACTTTGATGTGGAGATGGAAGAATGCGATGGAGCACCATCCTGCTGCAGAATTTGGCCTCTTTTATGGTTGGGAATATAAGAGGTAGCCAAGATGACTTGGTATTTTAGACTATTGAAGTTGCCTTCCACCCAGCAGATCTCTTGTACACCCCGATACTGGATGTAACCCCATACAATTATTTTTTCCCCCACCAAACTTCACTGTTTTCTGGGTGAATCTCGGATCCATGCGGGCTCCAGTAGTTCTCCTACAATATTTGCGGCGACTGTGGTGTAATTCAACAGAAGATTCATCTGAAAAATCCTTCTGCCACTTTTCCAGCGTCCATCCTTTTAGCAGGCTGTGGGCTTTGGCAAATGCCACGCGGTTTTTCAATTGTCTTTTGTTTAGTGCTGGCATCAGGGCACTGATTCGACCATGGAGGCCATTTCGAGACAGAATCCGACAAACTGTTCTGGTTGACACAGGGACTTCAGGTGACCAGGTCTCGTGTAGCTCTGCTGCAGTGGAAAATGGGCTGGCCTTGGATTTTCGAGCCAACAAACGGTCCTCTCCAGCAGTTGCAGGGTCTGCCTGACCTGGGTTTGTCATAAACGTCTCCAGTCTCTTCAAATCTTTTTTTTTTATCCTCTGTACTTGACGCTGAGACACATTGAAGGTGTCTGCCACATCAGCAGTGGATCTGGTCTTCAGCCTCTTGATAATCAAAACTTTAGTCTGAATCTTAGGCATGTTTGCGGAGGTCTAGTTGCAGTTGATGTGAAGGTCTAGTGCACTGGGGTTCTTTTTATACACACCTGAGATCTAATTGATCCATTATTAGTCACAGGTGAAGCTCATATGACAAGATGACAACTTATGTCTTTGCAAAAATTCACTCAGTGGGCTTTTTTCTTGCCTCAAAGCTTTGCTTAAAAGTTAGTTGTCAAGCATCTCAGTCATAATTTAAGTGAAGTGTAGGACTAAATCTAAAAAAGTGCCAGTCTTACAGATGATTAATGGACCAATCACTGAATAGATTTCCTTATTGAAGAATATTCTCAGATAAATTCACATTGAATGGTGAAATTCCTAAGGGGAGTTAACATTCAACACACATTTGACAATAAAGAATTTTCCAAAGAATACATTGATATACACAATGGAAATGAAAGACCCATTGGAAATACACACAGTTTCCCCCTTTTCTTAATTACACATTTTAAACCAATGTGCTGTTAACTGACCTGCCTATATATAGGCTAGATTTTATGATATAATCAGCCACCATGGATTCCAAAAGAAAACCGTACTGGCAGGAGAAAGTGGCGCTGACAAAGATGATGTCTGCTCTGTCTAAACCATACCGTTTGATTAAATGCTTGTCGTCAAACATTTCAAAAGTATCCCCCTCTCCCTAAAGATTTCTTTCTCCTCAGTGCCATCACAAACCCCTACTGGCAAATCCTAACCACTTGAGAGACCTCTCGAGCTGTCTTAAATAACTGGGAGAGTAAGTGATTCTTAGCTTTAAGAAATGTTATAACTAACTTTTATACTTAAGTTTTTTAAAGTAGAAGTAAGTTTTATGAATTCTCTGCACTTAAAACTAAAATGGCACTTTGAGTATGAATATGGTCACCCTAACTTTGAGAAGCTTGATAAATATGTCGCCCAGATCCTGATACATTTCTTAAAATGTTATTACAAGTCGTTGGTTCCTGCTATTTAGGGAGACTGTTGACCTTAGAAGGATCATTCTGAGAGTGCAACATGAGACAGTATAGAAATGGCTTTTTCCAGAAATGGTGAAAAGTATGTAGACATCCCCTTTTAATTAACAGATTTTTCTTTGCCCATAACAGGTGCACAAACTCAAACACAGTCGCACGGCCTCCTTAGACAAGCCCCTGTGCACATAGCAAGATCCATAAAGAGATTATTTACTGACTTTAGTGTGAATAAACTTGACTGGCCTGCGCAAAGTTCGGACCTGAACCCCACTGAGCACCTATGGGATCAATTGGAACGCAGACTGCGAGCCAGAACCCCATCACTCATCTTCACTGCCTGAACTCACTGATGCTGTAGTCTCTGAATGGGAGCAAATCCCAAAATCGAATGCCTTCCCAGAATAGTGGAAGCTGCAGCAAAGATAGAATGAGCCGTCTGTTAATGCAGATGATTTATCAAGCACATATGAGTGTGTAGGCGTACACTGTATGCCTATACACTTTTAGGCATATAGTGTATTCACTGATACTCCATTGTTAAAATGTTTCGGGTCCTTTTTTTTTTTTTTAAGTTTTAAAACTTTATTCAGCAAGGACACATTTAATTAATCAAAAGTGACAGTAAATACATTTACATTTTTATAAAACATTGGTATTTCAAATAAATAAAACTGTCAAATGTATCACTGTTTTCAACATAGCTAATGTTGAGAAATGAGAAATATTTCCTGAGCACCAAATACGAATAAATTGCATTTTTAAAATATATTATTACTTTTTAAAACTATTTTCTGGGTTAATAATATTTCTCAATATTACTTGTTTTTACTGTTTATTTTATCAAATAAATGCAGCCTTCATGAGAATAAGAGACTTAATGACCTCAAACTTTTGAACCATTGTGTAAGTTCTTGATTTTTGGGGTTTGGTGGGTGGGTTTGTGAATGGAAATGCCACAGTGTTTTGTGCATTGTGCTTACTGTCTGTCTTTTTTGTGATTTAGGGGGCTTTCCCTGCTCGTCTGAAATGCGTCTTCATTGTGTCGTCTCCGCTGTGGTTCCGAGCACCGTTTGCGGTACTCCGTCTGTTTGTGAGAGAGAAACTGAGAGAGAGGGTATGTCTAAAGCTCTGCATAACTAAATATGCAAACATTAAACTCTTTGAACCTCTTGGAATGTTGCAATAATTTCAGTTGGATTGCTTATTTGTATTCATATGATTTTTCTCTACCTCTGCAGGTGTGCACTGTAAAAGCCCACGAACTGGTTAATCACATCCCGGTCGGCTCCCTTCCAGAACATTTGGGTGGATCGTCACAGTATAGTCACATTGCCTGGATCCAGTCCTGTGTCAACTCCAGCCCCAATCACCCCAATAACTCTTCCTACGCCACTCTTGACTGCTTGGGCAGTCTTCTCCGCTCCTACTCCATGGAGCATGGCCAGGACACCTCAGCTGACCCCTTAACTGCCAATACTTCAGGGGCCACCCTCCTGGGGGACGGACTGAATTCAAACTGCACCATATTAGATGACGGCAATGCCAACCTGCAAAACCACAGGACAGCAGGGCATGCGCATTGGAATGGCTCTGTGCTGCCAGGTTCGGGGGGCATTTCGGGGTCCAACGCCAATGTGGTCAATGGGCGTGGCCGTCAGCCGCCCCCACAGTCAGAGACGCCGCCAGACACGCCCCTGCATCAAAAACACACAGCCGGTGCTATGATACCAGGTGGAGGAGGGACTATTGCTGTGGAAGGAGCATGTTTAGACGACAGTAGGCAGGATGGCAACGGCGCAGAGGACAGCCAACACGATATGGAGTTTCTGGAAGAGGAAATGGATGGAGAAGATGGCGTTCCACCCCTCCCACTGAAATCAAGGCCGCCACCCCTCCATCACAGCCCTACCCCAGATATGAGCTGGTTACCGGGAACGATGACGGAAACGCCGGTGTTGTCAGTGCATGTGGCTGAGCAGGGCGGAATGAGCGTGCAGGATCTGGTGCAGCATGTTAAACGCAAAAAGAAGAAGGGCATTTATCAGGAGTATGAGGAAATCCGCAAGGAACCTCCTGCTGGAACATTTGACTACTCTAAGTAAGTGTCATTTGCATTTGGGTATTTGACATATTATACACTTCTTTGTCTGTAAATGTATTTGATGATACATTTACAGACCAAGAAGGTGTTTGCTTGTATAAATATGATGTTTATTCTGACAGGAAAGCCTCTAACCAGATAAAGAATCGCTACAGTGATGTCCTTTGCCTTGACCAATCACGCGTTCGACTCTGTCCACTCAATGATGAGGACGACGAGGTCAGAATAATGCCCATTTCCCCTTATGATGATCTTCATGGTTGTCCTTGTTCATTGCAGTCGTATTATAGTATTAAAGTATTTAACATGATTTTGAACCTTCAGTATTGTAGTAGGCTAATTATTTTGTAATTTACTTTTTAAGTACACTTATTTAGTTTTGCACTTTTATGTAATATTTCTATTTCATTTTAATTGATTTGTATTTCTGTTGTAGAAATGTTAGTACTTCATCTGAAACTCTTTTTCAGTTTTTTTTCTAATGTTTATATTTTTTTTCAGCTTTATATCACTGAAAAAGATTTTTATAATCCTATTAGTTTTAGTTATCTATAACAACACTTAATCATTTTATTATTATTATTATTTTTTATATATAGACATCTGACTACATCAACGCAAGTTTCATGGATGGTTACAAGAGAAGTAATGCTTACATTGCTACTCAGGGTGAGAGTTTTTGTTTTCCACAGCTAGACATATTATGATGTACACGTACATGTGTAAATGTAAAAGTTTAACTTGTTTCAGGGCCTTTGCCAAAAACATTTGGAGACTTTTGGCGAATGGTGTGGGAGCAAATGGTTTTAATCATTGTTATGACTACAAGGTTAGTTTCCTCCTTTAAAAAGTTATATTGCTTTTCCTTGAAGAAATGTTTCAATGATGCTTTAAGAGGATTTTGGACAATAATATAAGGCTGCAGCTAACAAATACAATACTGTTCAAGTGTTTGGGGTCTGGAAGATTTTAGTTTTTTAAGAAATTAATATTTTTCAGCAAGGATTCATGAAATTGATCTAAAGTGATACAAATGATTTCGGTTTCAAATAATAATGTGTTCTTTTGCACTTTCTAATCATCAAAGAATTTGTTTTGCAGCCCTATGATAAAGTTATTTACATTTTATGCAGTTGAATGCTAGAAATATTAATTGAAATATGACCTGATTTATAGAATGTCTGTCTTTTCATTACATTTTAATATTTTTTTTATATTACATTTTATTACATATTTATAGTATAATAAGGATTAATGTCTGATAAAGAAGACCAGTATAACTCTTACAATCTATCTATGTCCATCTCAGAGTTGTAGAGCGAGGCCGAGTGAAATGCGGACAGTACTGGCCATTAGAGGCTGGCCGCACTGAGGATTATGGGTACTTTTTGGTGAGAAATGTCCATATTGAAATGTTTCAGGACTTTAAGCTATCACACCTGGAGCTCTTCAACACTCAGGTCAGTCCCTTAGTGTCTGTTTTTATCTTTTATTGCCTATGTACGTTTTATTAATTTTTTTTTTACATGTAATTTAATTTTAACACCCTAAGCACTGGCTCTGCCATCGAGGTTTGACATTTAATTAGTCAAAACAGCTGGCTAATTGAGCTAGATGAATTCTGGTATGATTTTCAGCTTATTCTAACCAAGTACAAGACACTTGGGGTAGTTCAGTTCTCTTGTTTTTTTTGGTCCGGACCAAAAAAGAAAATTATACATTTTGTCCTGGTTTTCTTAGTCCTCATGCTGTCATTTTTAACACTGAACCTAATGATAAAAAAAAGAAAACCTGCTTTTATGACGTGTTGAACTTTGGGACCATCCAAAACAATGTGTGCTAAATGTGCTCATTGTAAGTGTGTACATTAGGCTCTAATTTATTTTACTTTAGATAATCGATTAATCCGGCAATTATTAGAACGATTGATCAACTAATGGTCGATTATTTCAACAATTAATCCAGAGGCTTTGATCTATTATTCAGCTTTTGCAATTTGTTCAAATATTGAGTTATACCTATACCTTACTTCAGCTTTGTCTTTTTACTGAAGTCCGAGTCAACCGAATAGACCAATCTGCTTTTTCTGTCCTCAGAAGTCATCAATAGTCCAACTGCTACAATGACTAAAATAATACGTTGAGGCTTTTTATATGTATATTAATGTCTATAATAATGTTGTCAGAATATAACTGACAGTAGAAGCTTCTCTTTCAGACAGGAGAATGTAGGGAATTGTCTCATTATCTCTACGTGAGCTGGCCAGATTTTGGTGTTCCGAAGTCAGCGTCAGCCATGTTGGATTTCCAGGCACACGTGAAACGGAGACAAGAGTCCTCATTACAAACACTGTATCCCGATTGGACGGGCCCCCCAGGAGGCCCCCCAGTGGTGGTGCACTGCAGTGCAGGCATCGGCAGAACAGGCAAGTTTCTTCCAAATGTTTTTCCTCTAAGTACTTAACTGCACTGTACCGTGTCTTACAAGCTTTACTTTTTCTTCTCCCTAAGGCACGTTTTGTACTTTAGACATTTGTCTCTCCCGTCTGGAGGACATCGGGACAGTGGACATTAAGCAGACGGTGCGTCGCATGCGGACACAGCGTGCCTTCAGCATCCAAACCTGGGACCAGTACTACTTCTGCTACAAAGCAGTGATCGAGTACGCCCAACAGAGCGGCCTGCTGCAGCCCGTGGAGTGGTCCGACACAGAGCTGGAGACCGACAGCGAGTGAATCAGGAAAAACAGAACTCGCACGAGAGGGCGCAAGAGGCAAAGAAGGAAAAGAAGTCGTCTTTTCCCCTCTCCAGGCTACAGGTAGACTCCACTGCCACCTCTTTTCTGCCACGAAAGATGCGGAGATAAAGAAACAAGGAGCGGAGGATGCTTTTATCCTGCCACTTTTCAAGCCCTTCTTTTTACTCCGATCTGGACGAGATCGGAGACTGTGGCTTGGTATCCGAGTTGTAGCATTTTTTTTATATATCTAAGTATAAATACTGACTTGCACATGTGGAATGACAAACTTGAAAAATCCAGTTCATCGTATTACCTGCTCAAAGTGTTGTCAATTCAATATCACTCAACTTGGGGTTAAATTCACACTTTTTATCAAAGTGTAAGAACATAAAACTTGAATTATTTTTCTCTTTTCTCCATCACATTAAAATAGCAATTTGTTTGTGTCTGAACAGGTTCCAACAGTTTTCTTTCCTGTTAATTGTTGATATTATTTGTGTACTTCATCGTTAAATTAATCTTCAAGCCAAAGGTATGGTGTCGAATGCTTGGATGTATCCGGAATGATTGTTGTGACCCTTGTATATCTTGTAACATACATTTATATATTGTGCATAACAACCTTTGAAAAGCCTTGTTTTAATATAATACTCTTAACTTTCTTCAGAATTATATATATATATATATATATATATATATATATATATATATATATATATATATATATATATATATATATATATATATATATATATATATATATATATATATATATATATATATATATATATATATATATATATATATATATAAAAAGAATATATATGTAAGTATATGCTGGGTTAAAACAATATGAAAAGAGGAGGAACACAACTGTTATATATGGTGTATCTAGGTGAGTGTTCTGGAGGTTCTGCCGTTTTGATTTTCATCTAACCGTGATCCATGATTATCCAGCCTTAATGCAGGGCATCTATCATTCACAGAGCATCTCAACTGTGAGATTCTCTCTGAATTCTGCCCCTTAACCTTCAATCACTGCCTTGCTCCCTCTAAAGTATGAACTTTGACTCAGCTGGGTTTTTTTATTTCTACTTTTTTTTAAAAAAAGAAGAAAGAAGATATCTCTTTCCACTATGAGCCCCAAGTTGAAGTCTCCTGAGCCGCACAGACACTAAATCTGTTACCACGATTATCTTAAGTGTTCCGTTTTGATGTGAAGTGTTGGAGTCATTTGTTACGAGTGAACTGGGGTCTTTAGCTGTGGGTGTGTGGAGTTCTGGGGTCAAAAAGCCTCAGTTTTTGTGCCTTCAAGTTTTCCGTAGCGCAAAGTGTAGTTTCAGGCAACGAATAGAACAACCAGTCTCACATGCATATAGGGATTTTTTTTTTTTTATCTCAGGGGTGTACTTGGTGTTTTCCTGTTCTCAAAAACGTCATTTGCCTCTCTATTAATTATTTCCACAAAAAAAAAAAAAAAAAAAGAAGTATACAGATTTTATTTTGCGTTTTATAAGCATCCTGTATTATATTCTGTTTTTATTTATGCCTTTGTAGAACTTCAGCAGTATTGAAATTTGAATGTTGGTACGAAAAAATGAACAGACATACTATTTTAAACAGATAAGCTAAAGAAATCAAACCACAAACCGAAAGACCGAGCAGTTTTTTTGTTTGTTTTGTTGTTTTTTTACGTTCAGTTCCGTGTGGAATTATGCTACTCAGCATTGTGTTTTGGGAGAAAAAAAACCATCAGTTATTTTTCCAGATGCCTGTAGCAGAACCTTTTTCATACTCTGTGAACTGTTAAAGGGCCAAGACTGAAACAGACACGTGACCCGAAAGCACGGCTGCCTCTAACAGTTTTTAACTATTTGCCAATCAACAAGACAGAAAGAGGTTTTACATGTAAGTAAACCAAAAAAACAAAAAAGAAACACAGGATATGAACTTGAATGTTATGATTAGATAACCACATTGTCTTTGGGAGAACTATGGAATGCTTTCTCCTTGAATATCAATGCTTGTATGATGACAGATGGTAGTGAATGTGTGAACGTCCTGCTCATCTAATGTTTACTTGTGTGCAGAACATGCTTGACTGTTTTATACAGCTGATTCCTGCTTGAATGAGGTTTAAGTGGAAGACACACAGTTGGCTCTGATTTATTAAAGCAGTCGGGAATGCAATGTGTGTTCTTTCTTTTTTTTTCTTTTGGTGCCCGAAGTTCTTGTGATTTGAGTAATGGCCTTTTTACCCGACATCTGCAGTAGTGTCGTAGTAAACATGATTATTACTCTGAAACTGAGCATGTGTTTGTGTGTTAAATGTTGATGAGAATTGAAACGTGAAACAGTGACTGTATTGAAATATATAACAAATTTGTTTTCAGAAAGGAGTGATTTATTTCAGAATTGGCTACAGTTTGGTGTATGTGAGCCAAACAGCTCACAGAATGTTTACTCTGCTTGGATCTGATTGATTGTTGGTTTGAAAGCTTCACATACAAAAGTAAATCCTGTTGGAACCCAGCAGAAAGCTGCGCAGGAATTATAAAATGTATTTGTTCATAACAGAAGTTGGGTGTTCTTCTCAGCTTCTGTGTGACCCCCATGAAAGTGCCTGCTTACCAGCACACTGTACATTGTTGCCACTAATGATTTAAACTAATGTTAACGGCCTTGTTTATACAAAATAGGCCTACTAAGATTGTTGATAGCTGTATACTGATAACATGCATATTATACAATTTAATTGCAAATCATTTTTTACACAATATTTAATCCAAATTTACTTACCCATTAAAGGGTTAGTTCACCCCGAAATAAAACATTTGCCCACGACCTGTTTTTGACGACATTGCACACAAATACGGAAGGCCATTCGCCGGAAAGCTAGATAATTTAAGATTCAAGAGTTTTATTTGTCACATACACAATTATATACAGAATATATAACTGGCAGTGAAATGTAAACAATTTCACTGCCAATTTACTTTAAAAAGTTTTAAATATGGATATTTTTCTGACACAAACGCCTTTATTAACCCCTCGGAGCCGTGTGGAGTAGTTATGATGGATATAGATGCACTTTTGTGGACTTCAAAAACAGCAATGCTTTTATAAAGCTTGAAAGAGCCAGGACATTTATTAATAAAACTGATTGTGTTCGTCTGAAAGAAGAAATTCATATACACGTAGGATGACTTTAGGGTGAGTAAATCATCGGCTAATTTTCATTTTTGGGTGAACTAGCCCTGTATTATTAGTCCATTGTTAAGACTGTAGGTAAATTGTTGAACTAACACTAGGGGGCGATAACAGCTAACGGGACCGGTTAAAGCGATTGACTTATGGAAAGCGTTCAAAATGGTCAAATAAGAACAAGATTCATTGGATCCGTGCTGGAAAGCAAAATAGTAAGTACGTAACCTAAGTTATACACTAAACATGTTTAGGGTTAGTTAACGCTGTAAACCCTGACATGAAATAATCCGTTTTATTTTTTTAAATGCTCAGATCCAAACTGCAAAAATATATACTTGGACCCACTTTATATTAGGTGTCCTTAACTACTATGTACTAACATTTTAATTAATAATTTGATTGCACTTATTGTGTACATACATGTTTTTACATTGTACTTACATTTAAAAAAATACCTGCATCCCTTACACCTAACCCTACCCTTAAACTTACCCATACCACCACACCTGGTCCTAACTCTACCCTTAAACTTACCCATACCACCACACCTGTCCCGAACCCTACCCGTATCCCACCTCAATATCAGCAAAGGTGTTTTGCAACACAATATGAACACAGTAAGTACATTGTACTTATTTTTTTATGTAAGTACATAGTAGTTAAGGCCACCTAATATAAAGTTGGGCCATATACTTAATATGGCCTAAATAAAGATGGAATTCTGACAGCTTGTAACGTAACGAGATTTTATAACGGTAGAGCATGAGCTTAGTTTGAGAACATGTTTTAACCATACAGTCTATAGTTTTAACCCTTGTGCATCCTTAGGGACGTTTTTGGATTTTTCAGTTGAGTTTTTTTTTTTGATAACTCTGCCTGTGTTAATGCTAACTGCATACAATTTACCACAGGTGTGTATTTTTATTGGAATTGTAATATTTCACCCCCATTTCCATAAATAATAATAAACCTATTTTGCACAAGGTAACAAAAAATACTTCCTCCCAGCCCATTTTGGACAAAACCCATTGAAACTGCAATTTTTGATCCCATTGCCATTTAACTTTAAAATGTTTGTTAATAGGCTTTTATTCTCTTGACAAGGCTTCAAAATTTAAATTACTTTTTTTTTTTTTTTACCAGATGGTGCCATTTGCTCAGGTTTGGTGTATAAAGCAAATACTTTATTCCTGTTTTCTGTTTATGCATATTATAAAGCCAATTGGATAAATTATGCAGCTATTACTGTGTGGGTGTTGGTATGGATATCTGAGTGTGGTGTGTATGTATGTATGTAATAAAACAAATTGGGTGTGCGTGTGTGTGCTTGTTAATTAATATGAGAGTGAAAAACTCAACTACAAATGTATCCAAACAGTGTGCACTAGTGGACTTTTGCTGGCATCCAAAGGGGAAAAATTTGGCACTGAGCCCACACAAAATCGTGATCCCAAACAAGATATCAACCTCAAATTTGCGAAGACCATCACAACAGTCCACCCTTATAGTGATGAAAGCATTAACAAGTTTCTCTAAGTCTTGCCTGGAAACAAAACATCTAATTCTTGCTATATTTTTAGATGATAGTATGATGATGATTTAGTTGTTGCTTTTACATGACTATTGAAACTAAGCTCCGACTCTAAAATCACACCTAGATTCCTGAGTTGATTTTTTTGTTGTTTTTAGACACCTAGCGTCAATGTTTGCATTCACCTCTGAAAGCACCATGAGCATCAGAACTGGACCAGGGAGCAATGGAAGAGGGTGGCCTGGTCTGATGAATCATGTTTTTTTACATCATGTGGATGGCCGGGTGCGGGTGTGTCGCTTACCTGGGGAACACATGGCTCTAGGATGCACTATGGGAAGAAGACAAGTTGATGGATGCAATGCGATGCTTTGAGCAATGTTCTTCTGGGAAATCTTGGGTTCTGCCATCCATGTGGATGTTACTTTGACACGTACCACCTACCTAAGCATTGTTGCAGACCATGTATACCCTTTCATGGAAACAATATTCCCAGTTGGCTGTGGATCTTTCAGCAGGATAAATGGTTCAGGATTGGTTTGAGGAGCACAGCGAGTTTGAGGTGTTGACTTGGCCTCCAAATTCCCCAGATCTTAATCCAATCGAGCATCTGTGGGATGTGTTGAACAAACAAGTCTGATCCATGGAGGCCCCACCTCACAATCAGAGCAAACCTTTTAGCAAAGTTTTGATTGTGTTGATAATATAGAGGCCTTTATTATATTTGATAGGCTCATTTCTCTAAATTGTTTACAGTACGCTTTATAGGGTGAAAATAGGCTTACTTATTCTAAGTATTCTTGTTCATTTTGGCTGGTCAAAAATATACCCATTATCTTCCAGAAGGAAAGAATGACTCGCAGGACTATTCTTACCATTTTATTTGTAACAAATAAAACTTTTCCAGTACAATTGTATTCTCACACATCTGTCCTTACAACATAAAGTAGGAAAATTAAAAAAGAAAACGTCCTCTGAAATATTTACATTTACTACAAAATCAGAGGTAAAAGATTTCCCTTTTGTGTTTCACATTAATTGATGTGTGAAATTGTAAAACCACTCACAACATTTGACAATATGAAAATTGTGATACAATGCATATTTGGTCAGATTACATGATATAGATTGTGCTAGTTTATTTTCCACATGAAACAATGTCATGATTCATCAAAATCAGATGGTGCCTTTGTATTGTACAAATGGGGACTGTCATGCACTGGAAAATAGATGAATTTATTTATTTATTTTTCTCAAAACATTGACATTGAGATTAGCAGATACTGTCCCATTACACAAATGCTAATTGATATCCTCTTGAAAAAAATAAGCATAGCTAGTTTCAACAAAAGTTGAAAACCCTGAAACTTGGTTGTGATATTAATATGCTGTAAGGTGTAACAATATGGAGAAGGTAGATTTGCAAGTTAGATTTTCAAATACAAAACTAACTCAACTCTGGTTTAAAAATAAAAATAAAAACGTACAGAAAAACAAAGATGTTGCAAAGAAACCGAAAGTAAAATGAGCTGAGGTTCGCAGTGACCAGACTTCCTTGGGAATTACTGAAGGAAAATCACCACCCTGTCATCTAAAGTATTCAACAATAACATTATGCGCATATTGTCTTAAGCTTTGTAACCAAAACTTGTTTTTCTCTTAACATGCACACACTGTGAGCAACACTGTGAAATTCATCTCATTCAATACAAATAACATTCTGTGTTGAAGAAATAGTAAGGGTTAGTGCATAGAACAAGAGTGCAGTCATTTCCAAAACCATAACCAGACTGTCATGGTCCATGTTACTCACATAGACAACATAAGGGCCATTTTTATGTGTTGTATTAAAGTTGTAGGTCTAATTTATCATGCATTGATGTTTTATGAATCAAATTTTAGGCATTAAACTTACAGTGTAAAGTTTTAAATTGATTAATTTGAAGCAACTAGCTCTGGCTTTTGAAAATCCCCCTTTCGAATGCATCCTTATCAGCAAGAAAAAAACAGTTTCTTTTTTTTTTTTTGGTCGATGTTAACACACCAATAATCATTGATGCTTTCAAACAAATGTGAAGATGACAAGACACCTTACAACGCTGAGAATCAAGAATGCAAACATTAACCGTTAGAAATGAACGTTTCCTGCAGCGGTATGGACTGAAACTGGGAAAACTCCTTCATGTTCTATACGGAATTATAATTTCAAATACAAATCATTTATAATGCAGTCGCTATTATATTATGTAATGGAATATGCAGTTCTCTTGGCCCAATATAGATGCAATAAACATGTGCCCTCTCAAAAATGGACACATATTGGCTTTCAATAATAGAATTGTCTAGTCTTCTTGGCAGTACTTCACTTGAATGAATAAACCGCACTGGTGCTTACAATTAGTCTGTGTGTGAAATATATATTAAAATTCTCTCAGGCGGATGTAACGGTATTTAATTCTGTTTTATTATATATTATATATATATTTATATATAGATATATTGTTTTATGTGTTTGTTTTAAAAGATAAAAGCAAGTTCATATCCATAAATATTAAACATATAACCATTTTAAACATGTGACTATGATAAGGCACTACTAGTGTCAAATGATCCATTATGTTGTTTTCAACATGTCACCTCATCTTTAGAGAGTTTAACATTTGAACTTCCAAACCTGATTGAAAGCATTTTAAATAGTTGTTTTGGTAACAGTTTAGTGAAAAAAAAGAAAAGAATTATCTTTAAATTTTACTGCAATCAGTACTTTTCTTAACTTATGTGCACTGACAAGTACCTCACTTACATAGTATAAATATCACTCAATACATTGACAGTTTATATATATATATATATATATATATATATATATATATATATATATATATATATATATATATATATATATATATATATATATATATATATATATATATAGCTAATATGCATAATAACACATTTGTTTAATACTTTATATAATGTAGGATTAATGAGACAATATAATTACAGTGAGAATATCTCTAATACTTGAGTGGTTTAAAACTTGAAGGTGCCGTCACGTTCAATATTGCACAGTTTTTGAAACAAATCTCCATTTTCAGCTTGTGTTATGTTTCCTTGTCTTAAATCTGTGATAGATATGTAGATATCTATGTGTGTGTGCTACAGATAAATGAACAGGATACTGGCATAAGCACCAATACTTAGGGTGTTCTTGAATTTCATTTTGTATGCGTGAGTTGGTGGATCCACTATACAACTGGTGACAAAAAACAGTGGAAACTCTAAACCTCGGACTGCATCCCTCAATAAACATTACTGGGGTTTTTTAAGGGGGTCTGGTGTTAAAGAAATTATGACATGAGAAGTACCATCGAATTGTTTGATTGTTGTCTCCTCCCACACTTTTGGAGTCTCATTGGTCTGTTGAATTGGTCCAGACGGCACATTGTTGGATTCAGGAGATTTCAATGGATCTGTTGGCCGGTTAGCTGTGACGCCAGAGCTTTACTCCACCCCAAATACGTCTTGGCAACTTTCAGCTATTTGATTGCAGCTATAATCTCCCAGCTGCCTCTCTGTCTGGCTGTTAAATTGTGTGCTGTCTGGAGAAATCAAACAGACTCTGGAGTGGTGGGAAACACAAAGAGGCAGTCAGATTGATCAGACGCAGGTCTCGGTGTGTGATGTTGTGGCCCTTGGTCCAGGGGAAGGTTTTAGGTTGCATAGTGATCAAAACTGCCTAGGTATTCCAGCGCTGCTCGATAGCAGAACTGGTACTGCTCCTGTGGAGAGGGCACACACACACACACACACACACACACACACACACACACACACACACACACACACACACACACACACACACACACAACACACACACACACACACACACACACACACACACACACACACACACACACACACACACACACACACACACACACACACACACAAACATCATTTGATCCAAATCTCAGAGCTGATCAGCAACTACTGGAATCTGTAAACACCTCAGAGTAAAAATAAAGTTGAAAGTAAAATAAACTTTGTACATATTGTACATGCAATTTTGAGATATGAATAGACAATTATGAGAAATAGTCACAATTCTAAGCATAGGCAGATTAACCATATGGACAATTGGTCAAGTGCCTAGGGGCACCACATCCAGGGGGCACCACACATATATTGTTTCTCCGGTAAGACAATCGATGCATTCTTAAACGTCTTTCTAGGCATGGCCTTACACCCAACATACCCTTTCAACAGAACGTTCTATGTTTTGGGGAGAGGTTTTGTTATTTTCCCTTGTGTGAATCAGTGGATGCGCAATTTATCGCCAGATTCTGGATGAATGTGCATGTTTTCATTTCGACGCTCATATAGAGTGGTGCAGGTGTGACATTACTTTGTAGGCCAAAACGTGGAATTAAGTTAGCATTTTAGCACTTCTGGTTCCCTGGTCCTGAAGTCAATGGGTTTTGGTTAAATGGCTGAAATGTGTGTGTGTGTGTGTGTTCACCACAGATCTTAAGACATTTTCATGTTTTATTTTATGAGATAAAATACATCAGTATTACCAAACTCTGGATTTTTTAAAAAGTTGTTAGCAACCGCTTTTTTCAAGACACGTAACAAGTGGCTAAATGGAGGAGGAGATTGAACATTATCACGCCGAAAAGTTATGCTCAGTCCGCTTTTACAGCCTCATTATGCTTATAATTGTGCTCATATAAACTAGTCCAACTCAAATGTTCTGGGAAAATGTTTTGAGATGAGAACTGAAAGGAAGCTTAGTGGTGGTGACGTTGAAGTCGAGCGACCCCGGTGTAGTCCGTTTATAGCCGACTGCATTTAGGTTTCAAAATTCATAAAAGTTGTTAATTTTTGAAAATTATCTTGATGGACAAAATGTGTAAGTAGCATAAACTTTTGTTCACAGAGCTTGTTTTTTTTGTGATAATCCAAAAGCCTAAGCAAAAATCCTATTGGGTTTTTAATTGAGGGAACCAGTGTGTCGTCATACCTGCACCAATCTATTACACTAACAGATTCTGTGAGCGTGCTGTGCAGTGTCACATGACTCGCGTCCCTTCACCAGAAATGAAGAAATGCTTATGCCTTGCTTATGGATGTGTGAATCCACTACGGAGCATCAGCACTTTCACGTTGTACTTTGCAGACGTTGGCAAACAAGAAAGGGGCAGAGTGTAAATACGTTTTTAAATGTAATTTTTTGTTCAAAATCTGACAAAACTATGTAGCTATGGGGACGTTATTGCAAACTAGAGCTGCACGATTAATCGTTAAAAGACTTCTTGAAAAGACCTCGATTCAAACGCCCACAAGATATTATTCCTAAATGACAACGATTCTGCTATGGTTATTACACCTGTTTCACATCACAAGCCTGAGCAGAGTGTGAACAGTGCATAGTTTGTCCCTGCCCAAGGCCATGTTAATGAATGAGAGTGTTGGCACTTCACACTTCCGATATGAACACTGTCATTCATTGATATGGGCAGTGACAAAACACTTGCTGCTCAACGCTCCGCTGACACTTGCGATGTGAACTGTTTAAACCAAACACTTTGGTTAACCTTTGAAAGTACGATCATCCCACTGCAACATTCAAATCTGCGCTTGCGCTGCCGCTGATCTGGAGAGAACAGCTCTTATGTAAATGCATAGTATGAAGCAACTTCACAAACACTTTATAGTTATTTATGTGTTACAAATATTTAAATAACAGGATAAAAGTGTACTGGGATAGAAGTTTATAGTTTGGGTAAATCATCTTTTGAAAGTATTTTGGGACTTGTATTGCTTATCGTTACACCAAGAGGGGGTGACAAGCGCGTGTTTAAAAAAGTGATTGTCATCGAATAATTCATTTTAAAGATTTATTCACAAACGCTGATTCATCCAGTACGAAACAAGTCTTTATCAATGAAACATTGAATCCATTCAAATAATTTTTAATTATTCTGTTCAAATTAATATATTTTTATTTAAGTAATGAACATTTTGTCAGAACCTCTAGTTTGCATGTTATTTTGTTTAGTTGCCTCATTTTTTCTTCTTCAGAATCATGGGAAAATCGCAATTTCCATTTTACACAGAAAATAATTATCATGCTAATGAGTGAAAAGTAAATAGTGAAAGTATAATAAGAAGAAATAATGTAGTTATGAGCTATGAAGTCACAATAACAAAAATTGTCTAAATTGCAAAAAGTCAATTATAAGACATAAAGCCACAATAGTGAGAAATAGTTGCAATTCTGATATATAAAGTCACAATAACATACAATTGTCAAACTGTAAGAAATAGTAAATTATGAGATATAAAGTCACAAGTGTAATAAATAGAATTATGAGCTATTAAGTTAATTAATGAATTAATTAAGTCACAAAAACAAAACAAAAAAAGTCAGAATTGTAAGAAATAGTCAATTATTAGATGTAAAGTCACAATTGTGAGATAGTTGCAATTTTTATATATAGTCACAATAATGAGAAATAAAGTTGTAATTATGGTATATAAAGTCAGTCGTTCGAAAAAGATGCAGTTATGAGCTATAAAGTCAAAATAACGAGAAAAACACCTGACATCAATAATGCTTGAGCCAATGTTTCAAAATTGAGCAATACAATGAAAACATTATATAAATATTATTTAAGGGTGAATCAACATACAACTGCATGTTTGCATGTTAAGCTATGATAGAAAAAAAAGTATTTTAACATCAACACATTTTTCAGCAGTTGGAAAAATTATTTACTTGTACTAGTCTAAAGAAATTAGGGAACTATGAGTAGTTGTGGGCGGTGCAGTATGCCAGCTTACCTCTGTCTGCACCATGGCTGGTCTTTGAGTACGCAACATTTTGACAGTCTGGAAGATGTCGACCACTCCCTCATAACGCATCCTCTCCAATACTATACTCAGAGTGATAAATACACCTGTCCTCCCAACGCCAGCACTGCACACGCACATCACAGAAAATATGACTTCCCGTAATACATGTGAATGAATTCATTTTATTTCACAGCTCTTTGATTAGCATTTTGAATCATGACATTTTACGGTTACATATTTTTGTACAGTAATGACCTGGACTGTAGGCACATAATTAAGTAATTTGACTTAAATCTATATATTTCATTTTCATTTTCTGGTAGGTAACTGGGGAATAATATAATTTTTTTTTTAAGTCAGCCAGTCATGAATGTAAAATAACAAAGACTTCTACACTGAACACATAATAGGAATTTAGGATGTATTTTATCCTTTTTTTCTAAGCACTTATTTTACTCACCTGCAATGTACTGTGATTGGCCCATCCTGACCGAACTGCTCTTTTGTTTTGTGCACTTGACCAATAAAATCAATGAAGCCTTCACCAGATTTTGGCACACCCTGCTCTGGCCAATCTGTAAACTGAAACTGCCGGACTGTTCTGGATTGACCGTCCTAGAAGAGAGACACACCAATGAGAGACAGACAGCAGCTGAGTAACACACAGAACCCTGGTTGAAATGATGGAGAAGTTAAATAAAACATGGAATCATATTAAATTTTCATGGCAATTCTAACTAATAAATAATTTCTAATTTGCCAGTGAAAGGCTTTAAAAAGTAATGCCAGATTGTCTGGTTGAAAACAAAGGACACTTTTTGCAGACGACGTCACACTGAGTGAATCAACTTAGAATGGCTCTAATTTACATGTATTTCCTTCACCTGAAACTCCCCCACCCTTTAGACCCTCATGCATTGATCACATGGAACACCTAAAATCTATTTGATTCAAATGTCAATTCTCACTATACAATATTATATGTGTTTGATATCATTGGAAATGTCTTAGTGCGACTGGTACAAATATCTCATCCCCACAGATATATTCAAGAAGATAAAAATGGTTTTAAGAGTTTAAAGAGATGTTGCATAGTATGGTAGGTGTGGCTTTCTACCATTTGGTCTTTGGTCAATACAGGTCTGAGACAGTGATTAAATGTAAATTCCCATTGTTAACATATGTTTCCATTTGAAAGAAGTTATTGTCAGGTCTGAATACTTAAGGCAGCGTAGCAGAAGAGTCAGTGCGCAATATTGTAATCAGATTCGCCCGTAACGTTGTGTCCAGTCAACGTTACGTAGCCTATGGAAAGTCAGGAACTCTCTCACTCTGTACTTCAGAGTATTTTATATTATGTACGGAGGATCTTTGAATTGATTATGTAATTGGAATTATACATGTACCTGACTGTTTAATAAATTGTTACATTTTGATTTATTCTGACTTACTCTGGAATTATTAATGGGTACAACCACAACAAAAACGGGCGGTGTGACGTCATGATTGACAGCTGAGATCGACGGCTTCTCTGAATGAAGTAGTCACTGAGGCACTAACAGACTTTTTTTCAGGATTTTCAGGAGGAGATTTCAGACTCCGTTCCCGAGGTCACTACTGCGCAGACTCCTGTCCCAAGGTCACTACTGCGCAGACTCCTGTCCCGAGGTCACTACTGCGCAGACTCCTGTCTCGAGGTCACTACTGCGCAGACTCCTGTCCCGAGGTCACTACTGCGCAGACTCCTGTCCCGAGGTCACTACTGCGCAGACTCCTGTCCCGAGGTCACTACTGCGCAGACTCCTGTCCCGAGGTCACTACTGCGCAGACTCCTGTCCCGAGGTCACTACTGCGCAGACTCCTGTCCCGAGGTCACTACTGCGCAGACTCCTGTCCCGAGGTCACTACTGCGCAGACTCAGATCCTGAGGTCACTACTGCGCAGACTCCTGTCCCGAGGTCACTACTGCGCAGACTCCTGTCCCGAGGTCACTACTGCCAGACTCCTGTCCCGAGGTCACTACTGCGCAGACTCCTGTCCCGAGGTCACTACTGCGCAGACTCCTGTCCCGAGGTCACTACTGCACAGACTCGGCCCCAAATCTGCGCAAGATGTCAGCGCCATATTCAGACCTCGCATCGTCCATATGTTTTATGGTCTATGGCTTTGATACATGAGTTAGTTTAACACCGTCTCTCATGACACTTTTGTCTTCTCCTTGCTTTCATGAGTTTTGAAGGAAACATGGTTTTGGAGATGCTCTGAAGAGAGATCATGCTTTTAAAGCTAGCTCATTATTGCTAGCCTCCACAAACATTGCCTAACCCTACCTTCAAGAATATTTTAATGGACAGGTATTACATCACAGTAAGTTTCCATGACACTTTAATGAGTGTTTGACATACCCTTGCGTCTGTGACCTTAAACTCTCTGAGTATATACTGAGGCATGTTGTACTCCGCCATGGGATCCACCACAAAGTACTGATAGCGTGCCGACCTGTCAGATGGCCAGTACTGATGACATTTCTCCTGCATAAGAAAGAAGGTCACACATTAGCTTCTATTATCGTTACCTAAAACTAAATAGTAATTTTTGTTAATTGAAATAAAGCTGAAATAAAATATAAATATTAGATGAAAAACATAAAGAAAATGAAAATTAGAAATATTGGTCTTGGGAAATTAACTGAAATACAAAAAACTTTAACCAAATTTAAAACTAAAAATGATAAAAATAAATGCTAATTCAAAATATATGAACAACTGTAATGGTATATAAATAATACAAAATAACACTGATTAGCATCCACATCTAATGTTTACACCGAGGCAGTGTTGTAGTCGAGTCACCAACTGTCGAGTCCGAGTCGAGTCTCGAGTCCCAGTGTTCCGAGTCCGAGTCCAAGTCCGAGTCACCAAAGAACAGTCCGAGTCGAGTCCAAGTCAAGTCACCATTACCTGAGTTCGAGTCCGAGTCGAGTCTCAAGTCCCGTGTTCGAGTCCGAGTCAGATCATTCTAATAAGATGATTTATTATCAAAGTTGGAAACAGTTCTGCTGCTTAATATTTTTTTCATAACCTGTGATACTTTTTTAGGATACTTTGATGAATAAACAGAAAAAAAGAAAAAAAAGAAGAAAATGTTTTAAAAATAGAAATCTTTTGTAACAACAATATACACTACTGGTCAGTAATTTGGGGTCAGTCATGTTTTTTCTTTCTTTTTTAAAAATAAATCAATAATTTTATTCAGCGAGGATGTGTTAAATTGACAAAAAGTGATAGTAAAGGAGATTTATATTATTTGAAAATATGTTTTTATTTTGAATAAATGCAGTTCTTTTGAACCTTTTATTCTTCAAATATATTAGGCAGCAGAACTGTTTCCAACACTCATAATAAATCAGAATATTATAATGATTTCTGAAGGATCATGTGATAGAATGGATGTCACATGTGACACTGAAGACTGGAGTAATGATCCTGAAAGTTCAGCTTTGCATCACAGAAATAAATGATAATATATCATATATTTATTTGAATATATTTGAAAGGATTGTTTATTGTTGCTTCCATAGACACCATTGTGTATTTTACAAACTATAAATGTATTGTTTTGCTATAAATTATAAATATTTAAATATCTGAAATCTAAAATAAACATAAGCAGGATTAAGCGCTAAGCGTGTCCGTCTTTGGCTCAGCGCCAGCCATTTCAGAAAGCACTGAATCTGACAGTTATGTTATGTCACGTCAAGTCACTGTACATTCGCTTCACTGTACGTAGACATCGTCGACGTCTGATGCCAAATAGGCAGACATCGCCAACCCTAGCTTCCTCTGTTTACTATCATATATGCATTAGTTAATAATAGTTTTTTTAAACCTAATGTTGCTGCTCTTTCCAGCATTAGATGCAAAATCCGTGTAGGCAAACTTCACGATCCGGGGCACATATTTCAGCATTTTCCAAATGTCAACATTTAGCCCACGAATAATGCACAAGAATGCCGTGTAAAGTGAGTGACGTCAGTGAATGTGTTGTCAAGCAAGGAGAGCGAGCGGTAGCAGTGTATGGCCGGTCTTGAAGCCAGAAACAGGAAAAGTGTAACATCTTATATCAAAATGTTATAACCTATTTAGTCAGAAAAAAACGTAATTAATTTGATGAATGCAAAAGTCCGATTTTATATATCCTCGAGACTCGAGTCCAAGTACGAGTCATCAGTCCGTGAGTCCAGAGAACGGAGTTTCGAGTCGGACTCGAGTCCAGAAAATAAGGATTTGAGTCCGAGTCCAGGACAATAACTATATTGATAAAGATATATTTCTAAAAATCATCCACACCACAAACTGCACAGAGAAACGATAGTGTTGGAATCACTTTCAGAACTATTTTTTTCCAGCTGATGAACAATAAAAACATTGACAGCCAATCAGAATCCATTTTGCTTTAAAGCACTTGAGCATTTAAAGGGGCAGACGACAAAACAGCAGAAAAGAACAATACCGTCTGCTGGTGTGGACACTAATTTACTTATCGTTATAGTTCTTGGTGTGAATGACAGCATTTAAACACTATGGATGTGTGTGTACATGTGAACTAACCCTTCCCATTTCTCTGAGTTTAGTAAGCATAACTACTATAGTAGAATTGTGTTCCCAAAGCATCCGCCAGTAATCTTCAACAGTCTCTGCCAGCGGCCCTGAGTTGCAATATACGCCCTCTGTTGCCTAGAGAGTGATGAGAAAGAAATGAAATCTTCAAAAACAGAGATTTTCACCAGTGTTCTTTCATGTGTCTGACATGTGTCAGTGGTTTGTTTTGTAGTTGTGTTGTTTTATTTTTGCTAGTAGATATAAAGAAAGAGATCACAATGTACCTGTAGCCATCTATAAAACTGCCATTGACATAATCTGAGCCCTCCACACCTCTGATTGGCTGCAGACACACACGTGTGGTTTCATATGGCATGATATTGACTAGTCGGTTTTTGAACTTATTGCATGGAAGGCTGGCACTGACAAATCGGGAGTTATGCGCTTTGGCATTAGCTAACCGCTGAAAAGGAGATACAAAAAAAAAGAGCATTAAAAAGCAATGTACAGCAACAAAAAATTATATAGTATTTTATATACTTTTTATAAGACAAATGTATCAAATGTAGTCCTCAAAAACTGGTCTTAAACTGTTGTAGATTGTTACTTTGAAAACCACTGATATATATATATATTTTATTGTTTCAGTTAATTGGTTAACAAAATGATGTCATTGTTCCCATTTAAAATCAGGAATTGCATTCGTGGGTTGAACTCACTTTAAACTCCTGCTCCATTCCGCTAATGTGCTCTGGCGGTTCTGTCTGTGACAGTCTCTGGATGTAGGCGTAAAGATTCCGTGCCGGAACCTCTGTGTTGCCACAGGAAACGGCCTCCAGCAGCGCATCATAAATAAAGATGTACTGCTCCTCTGTCTGCACCATGTAGTTTCGCTGAGATCGCATCAGAGTCACGTGACCATAAACATCTATAGTCTTCTCCTGCTTCACACGCTCCAACATGGCATCAATCACAATGAAGCAGCCTGTTCGGCCCACACCAGCACTGAGAGAGGGAGGAAAAAATGCCTCTGTCACAAATGCTTACATTAGCGCATTCTGATATAAAGGTTGTATGAAAAAGGATTTGTAATTTTTTCTCACTGAATAGTTTCATAACATTAAAACCATTCATATTAGACAAAGGGAAACTATATATATATATATATATATATATATATATATATATATATATATATATATATAGTCGTGGTCAAAATGATTGGCACCCCTGGTAAATATGATCAAAAATGGCTATAAGAAATAAATCTGCATTGTTTATCCTTTTGATATTTTATTCAAAAAATTCACAAAAATCTAACCTTTCATTGAAGTAAAAGAATTGAAAATGGGGGGTGAATAACATTATGTAATTAATGCTTTTCTCCAAAACATGTTGGCCACAATTGTTGGCACCCCTAAAATGTTTTGTAAAATATCTCTGAAGTATATTATCATTAATATTTACATTTTTTAGCACACCAGGGTGACTAGAAACATGAAATTGTCCAGCTATGATGTCTTGTTTCGCAGGAGTATAAATATAAGGAAGCACAAAGGCCAAATTCCCTTAACCATTCATCACAATGAGTAAAACCACAGAATATAGTTCTGATGTGCAGCAAAAGATTGTTGAGCTTCACAAAATAGAAAGTGGCTGTAGGAAAACAAGCATTGAAAATTCCCATTTCCACCATCAGGGAAATAATTAAGAAGTTCCAATCAATGTTACGAATCTGCCTGGAAGAGGACGTATGTCTATATTGTCCTAATGCACGGAGAGGAGGAGAGTTTGAGTGGACAAAGACTCTCCGAGGATCACAGATGGAGAATCACAGAGATTAGTTGAGTCTTGGGGTCAGAAAGCCTAAAAAAAACAAACATATCACCATATGTTGTTTGGGAGAGAGTCATGAAAAATCCTCCTCGCTCATCCAGAAACAAACTCCAGCATATTCAGTGGTCAGACAAGACTGGAACTTCAGACGGGACCTGGTTCTGTGGTCAGATGAAACTATAAAAAGAGCTTTTTGGCAGCAAATCTACCAGAAGGGTTTTGTGCAAACAGGGATAAAAAGTACCCCATGCCCACAGCTAAAAATACAGCTGAATCTTTAATGTTGAGGGCCTATTTTTTTGCTGGAGGTCCTGGACATCTTGTTCAGACACATGGTATAATGGATTCTAGCAAATACCAACAGATAAAAAAAAACAAAACCTGACGGCCTCTGCTAGAAATCTTATAATGGGCCGTGGTTGGATCTTGGATCAAAAAAATGTGTCACTGAACACAAAATGAAGCTTCTGCCATGGCCATCCCAGTCCACTGACCTGAACCCTATAGAGAATGAGTGGGGTGAACTGAAGAGAAGATGCACCAACATGGATCTGTGAATCTGAAGGATCTGGAGAGATTCTATATGGAGGAATGGTGTCTGATCTCTTGTCAG